>JAQGBW010001779.1:0-23342 GCA_034698625.1 Julus scanicus | reverse complement strand
TTCTAACCCATGCTTGTGCAATGCAATGGTGGGTTAACCTAGTGTTATAGAACAGGTTAATCCTAGGTTATTCTTAACCTCTGTTGGTGCAACCGGCCCTAAAACGCAAGCGCTAAACAACAACAAAATAACCTGTTTGTTAACTGTCTGAGACATTAAAAAAAAAACACGAGAAAAAAATTACCCCATTATGGAGAATGGGGAAAGTGTGGATACACCACGACGAACGATGGTCGAGTTTTAGGAGAAAGTCGCGTTTGTATTTCCGGATAAAGGTTATATGCCTCTACGATAAACGATCGTCGACTTCATGTTTGTTGTTGAGGATTAAAGTGTAAATTTGTTTAAGATAGAATATATCACTTGGATGATTAGAATTAAAAAGCCTAAAATGCCAGGACCAACAAGCATCAAGTTATGTAGAAAAGTTTTTGACTGTTGCTCAGCTAAGATGAAAATCTCCCAAAGCTTTCAAGTTAGACAAGTTTAGAGTTTAGACTAAAGAAAAACCTCAAAAAGATAAGAAAATCATAGTTCTATTCCTATTGTTTACAATTAGGTTAGTAAACATGGTGTAACAGTCTGGAATGCTTACCGGTGTAGTCTTCTGGGATGGCCACGGTGGGACCCACCTCCCTCGGGATCCCCCTGGTGTCCGGCTGCAAACTTCGAGCGTGAACTTTGACCGACGAATATGACTTGAACAGGAGAAATGGCTGCTGCAGGTCCACGTGAGTGGGTGATTGTAATGTTCCATTGCTACTTCCACTGCTACCCTCATGGATGCGAGCCACCTGGTGGAAAAAAAAGTGATCCATGAAATTTGTAGTAAAATTAATATTAACGCCGAAACTGTGCATTTTACCATAGATGGTGCTGCATGCAGTCAGCGCCCTCTATGGTCATGCGCGTCAAAAGCGATGGAAGTGATTTTGCAAATATAATGGCTTTTGCTCAATTATGTATTTGATCCCAGGAATTTAAAAGTTCCCCCATAGCCAGGAACAAGTATTCTCTAAATTTTGGTGTAAAATTGTTACTGACCGTTACCTATTTTTGTTAGGTATTTTGGGAGGACTGAACACCAGCGCTAGGCTATGCAACCTGCAGAGATAAGATCAGCCCTAAAAATGCAGGATTTGAACCCACGAGTCCAAATTTGGCGAAAGCAGGCGTAAATGCCCACGTGTTTACAGCTGGAACAACCGAGGAGATTTATTTTCGGACGTGTTCACGAAAACGAAAGGGGGAAAAAAACGTGGGCACGGAAGCGCTCTCCACATTTTTGCATCTGAATTACTCATCAACGAGCAGTCCATCAACTCCGTCCTCGATGGACCGCCTTAACAATAGCAAGAGATAACTTTTTCTCAACATTTTAACATTTACGAAGTCCGTCCATGTCATCGTTAAGCTTATTTTTCGAGGACAAAGTATATTTCCATTTATAAACATAAGAAATACAATGCTACTAATTTGTCAGACACCTTTGGAAAATGCATCATAGATGGCGCTATAACTTAGGGGTTGAAACCTGCATTGCAAGCAATGTGAATCTGGTCGTTGTATTCTTTTTTGCTGCTACATTTTGTGCAGGATGCTAATTACAATCTTAAATCAGATTCAATTTATGAAAGCTTTAGTTGGGTATGAAAACAATTGACTCGGTTTTAAAATCATCCAATATTTCAATAAAATGTGGCGTAAATTCAAAGTCCAGCACAACTTATAGCACACAAAACAGTGTTGACTCCACACCAGTTGAAAAAAACAGTTGTCTATGTAGCATGTTTATTAAATCTCTGTCAAAGTCTGAAAAAGGATATGTCGTCGTCCACCAAATTCAATTTTGAACCAATCTGAACGAGCTTAAAAACATAAATTATAAACTTTCCTTTTCCTCACACCTTTGATGATAATAATATTTTTTAAAAAATACCCACAAAAAAACCCATGAAAACGCCTCACCGTGTCAATGTCGGGACTAAGGTTCTTCCTCAAGGACTTCACTAAAATTTGGACGTTAAGATGCACCGCTCATCCTGTTAGGTGGGTGTGGGAGGACGGATCCTTGGATGCTGATGGTGATGGCAACGATGACGCCATAATTGCTCATCACCGTCACCCATCATCAAACACCACCGCCGATTTTTAGAAAGCCAAAACCCAATATGAAAAAATTAAAAAAAAACACTCACCTGGGGCAGTGGATATTTTTTCACGAAATCCTTGGGTGTGAAATTCTCCTTCGCCCACAAACGAAATGAGTTTTGCGAAGAAGAATGGCGCGAATTGGAATCTGTCATTTTCTCCAGAGTAGTTTTGGAAAATCCTTCAAAAAACGGCAAATTAAACCACAAACACCAGACGAAGTTGAGAATCCACAACTAGTATGATGGTTCACACGCGGACGAAGAGTAAGATTAATCCTTAAAGGTCGTGGATTTTGTCGAAATCCAGGATTTCCAGGGGCTGGAACGCGACGGGCCACGTGCCAGTCCCATGCCGAAGAACACGCAAATTCGAATCTCGGATTGTCACGCGCGAAAGGGAACGGCGCGTGATTGGATTAAAAAAAAGAATGGAACGTGCGAAAAAAAAAAACAGGACGGAGGCCCTCGTGGATCATTCGCTGGTCACAGAGCGTAATCCGAAACGTGGAACGTGTATCTTGCGTCCATCCTAAGTCCACGGGAACGGATGGCGGGAACACTGGTCTGCCACTGACTGACTCCTTCGACTGAATGCATCGCAAATACCTGCCTAGGTCGAAGCAGGTATGCGGATGACGTCAGCGGCGTGGTACCACGTCGGCCTTCGGGTAGGACGGTGATGAGCATGGTACCTTCAACGTCTATGGTGGACTAAAATACGAAGAAGGAAAAAAAAAAAAGAATGACTCTTAGCGCTTTTGTCGAAAAACCCAACCCCATACCCTTTCCTAGGTTTCAAGGGTCCATAAAGAGACGCACTGATGAGTTTTTTCTCCTTTGCGTTGAACCACAACATGGTAGAAACAAAATAAATTTTCAAAATATCAAAAAATTCTTTTCGCAATGAACATTTTGAAGACATTGTGTTTTGTTAGCAAACAAGTACCAATACTGTATACACATTGCTAATACAGTTTGTTTACTTATTTGTAATTATTACACTAAAAAAAATACCAGGTTGAATATAAAACAACCCGGGTGAAAAAACGAACAAATATGGGTCATGTATGGTCATAAAATGACTTATTCTAAATATGGGTAGACCAGAAATTGGGCACATTTAGACATACATGGTCATACATGTCGAGATGTACCAATACTGGTGTATGTATGAATATACTGTATCGATTTACATGGCCATTTGCTGAATATTTATACTTATAGTTAAAAATGATTACAGTATATAGAACCTGTCTAAAAGCATATATATATATATATATACGCTTGGGACCAGTGAAAAATATGCTTTTAGACAGATTCATTTGTATTCACGGGTCCCAAGTAGAGACCGGCACATTTTATGGTTTTGGAGAGGTGATGCATTTAGATAATTTCTGCTGTATAAACTATTTGTACATCAATTGTGACAATTAAAAATATTTTAACTGCTCAGGTGTATGATTTGTGTCTTGTAGTAATTGTCAGTGAACTTAAGTATGAGAATAATGTTAGCAGTTTAAAATTAAAAAGTTGAAAATTGTGTCTTAACATTTGGCTACGTAACGTTTCTTTCGTAACGCGTGACCAATCTATCAAACGTGAATCATTACGATTACAATTCTATTCGAAATATCAAGTTGTAATTGGCAGCAAAATCGAAATGAAACGGTTTCAATTGTTGTTTAGCTTGAAAAAGTCTCACTGTATGACAACTCGAGTGGGGTGAAAGCTGGCTTTGTGTTGCTTGGCACAGTTTTCACGCTTCGTAAATAAGAAAATGATGGAGTTGAGACATTTTTGTGGCCAACTTTCACAATTTCACGAGCAAGCGCGCACTTGTAATCCTCTTTTTTCATTAAAAAAAGTGGTGGGCAAATTAAAAAAGGTAAACACGCAACAATTGACATTAATCTTGGCGAGGGAATTGAGCTAAAAGTTGATGTAGCCACCTTCGCATAATTGCAGTTTTCACGGTTACACGAGCAAAGTAAACGTGATGTTTAACACTGTGTTCTGTGTGTTTATTATAGAAGTAATTGAAGTTGGGACTTAGAAGTACGTGTAAAACTTAATTGAAATCGAAACCCATAATTAGAAAATGAACGAGATACAAATGAAACTATTTCACCTCTTCAGGTTAAGGACGAATTTGTGCTAATACATGCATATAAAAATGAAAAACTGTAATTACATAACGAGGAACAATACAATACAATGACAAGATTGCTCATTTTGGATTATATATACTCTAGAATTTGAACACGTTATAAGAAAAATTGCAGAAAACAATCGCATATGAATCACATCAGTTTTCTTTTTCAGAAAATCACGATTCAATTATATGTATACAATTTCATCAAATTTATGAAGTAATTTTTAAAATAATAGCAACATTATGCAGAAGTAGGACTTTGAAGTAATGACCAATCATATTTCTGATTTTTTATAGTGTACACTGCATTATAATGTAAACCAATCTTTTTCAAACAATGTGCCGCTAAGAATGTGTGCCGCAGAAGTTTATTAGATAGTGAGCTTAACATTGTTGAAAAAAATTATTGGTTCATGAAATTTCTTCGCAAATGTCATAACTTTCTGATATATACCACAACAAGATAAAGCATCGAAAATGTACTATCAGTTTGGTACCTTATATTCCATTGTTTTGTGTACTACATGATAAAAAAGATTACCTGTACTACGTACATCTTTTCCAGAAACGAGAGCAAGTGTACAAAATCGTTCTCAAAAATTCATCGGTATACCCGATGTTGCAATACGAGTTTTTGCAAAATTGGCCTGGAAATCCAACAACAATTGAAGTTGAAATTCATTAAAAATAAATATTGCCATTTGCACGTCGTTGAAAAGCAACGTTTTTGGCGGCCACCCTATTATTTCATATTTAGGCCTTTCGCAAATAACGGAAGCCGCATTATGCAAAATTTAAAAAAATGAAAAAGCGAAGTTGAATTTGCGGCACAATAAAATTCCTTAGTCACCCCTTAATGCGAGTGCGCGTAAATTACCCCCAGAGCAGAGAGAGAGAGAGAGTTATTCAGGTGCCAGGGGAGAGTTATAACAATTACCAGAAAAAGGCGAATAAAAGGTCGTCACAATTCGCACCTGTATCAAAGGGTTAATCCGGCCTACATAAAGAGGCAAACAGAAACTCTTAACAGCGAATTCATGCAACGTGGTTCGACTTAACTGGCCATCAAGAAAAACAAGCATCATGCCCATTGTCAGGATTGAAAAATCTTGCACCAAAAAGCGCCTGCTTGCACCATTTAACTGGGTTATATTGATGTTATTGGAAGGAACCAGACAAAAATAAACATTATCGAGGAGGCAACAGTCAAAACTTTTCAAAAAATCTAAAACAGGGAACTATGCATCGTTCTTCATAAAGAAAGGGTGGTACAATTTAATATACAACTTATTTGTAAGGTGCTTATAAAACTATTTTCAGATATTTACTAATATTAAGTGTGGTCACGGAATGGATTTCATCGGTTTTCAGCTAGGATGAAATCCATTCCATTCCGATACTGTTCGAGAACCACATGCAGTTCAAGAAAGGAAACTACAAATATATCCATTCAGGTTTCTAAACTTTACATCTTTATCATAAAACCATACCTTAAAAATAATATCAATTTTCTGCGGAAATCCGATATAATTCAACATTGTAAATCACTCAAGGTGTTGAATATACACCACATTAGTGAAGGATAATCCTAGATTGTCCCCATGTAATACCATCTCGGTGAATCAATTTACATACGTGTAGGTGTCAACCTGCATATACAGTTGATCATATTGCAGATATACTGCGATGAAATACTCACAGTGACCTGCATAACACAAAATACGGAAATGTTTTCGTTTTACTTATTTTCGCTTCCGTGTGTCACTCTGC
Organism: Julus scanicus; assembly: GCA_034698625.1. Taxonomy (NCBI): domain Eukaryota; kingdom Metazoa; phylum Arthropoda; class Diplopoda; order Julida; family Julidae; genus Julus; species Julus scanicus. The sequence continues at coordinate 17,267 of JAQGBW010001779.1, read as the reverse complement.
ATGAGTGACTCATTTGCGTTCAATTTTCCAATTTCGAGAATTGCTGCGATTTCACCCGAATTGAAACACTTTAAATTAAATATGTTTTTGCATCGTTAAAGCATGTATATTCGTCCTACATTCGGACAAGATGTATCACACTTAAGATTATTTCTCAATAGTCAATTTTTTCAATTTCTTAAGAAAACAGTAGCTACTTACATTAATGCACTATAAAAAAATGAGGTCGAAACATTTAATATATTCTCGAGGTGGGATTAATTTCCTCGAAAATCACATTGTTAATTACGAGTGACGCACTGCACATGGATATTTCATGCTTGGAAGAATGGGAGACAATTACCAAAATTTCACTTAATGTCACAAAATGTCTCTTACACAAGCTCTCGAAAGACGTCATAGAATCTAGAATTCAAAGTAGTATACATGTACATGGTCATATATTTGCATTTAAGATCAATAATATGCTCAAATAAAATGTTGGGAATATTTAATTTATGGAATAAATGAGATTTTCTAATAATTTAAAACAAAAAAAAGACGGATTATTGGACTAATATTGTAGGTTATACATGGTATATGACAAGTGTATGAAAAATTCGGGGTCTGTGCAAGGTGTTGTTAGTAATAACCACAGGCCACGAAGTTTTCAAACACAGTTTCTGACAGTTTAAAACCTCTTATTTTCGATTTAATAAATTGAATTTCCCTGCCTCACATTCACACACAAAAAAAATACCACACAGACAAAAGTCCTAGTCTAACCCTGTGTCTGTTGACTTTAATTCCCCAATAAATTTAATTGAGGCTCGCGCAATTGGCCAAAGGTCAACCCAACCAACTATTTTACAACAGCATCTCAAACCAAAATTAGTGGGCGCACGCTATCAGTGTCAAAACGGGTAAAAAAAATAAAACAAAAACTGAATTTCAGGTATATGGGCGCATGGGTCGACCCACTTAACATTGGTATACTCTCTGGGTCGGTGTCATAAATAAGGTAAAAAAAATCGAAAACAGGCCCATGGGGACGGTCATAACCTTCATAACGTGGGGGTAGACCTGAATAACACGTAATTTGGCAGATGATGGCAAAAAAAGTCTCAAATTAAGGGTGAAAAGCGTCCATTTTCGGAGGGTAATGCTAATGGTTGTGTGCTACTTCTGAAAAATTATTACCAGAATCGTAAATCGGAGTGTTTTCTAGGTGAGATCATTAAGAGGGTAGAAATCCTTAAAAAAATACAAGGGGTTCGTGACATTAAGGCCGAGGCAACGCGTACATTTTTTATTAACTGTACACCCAATTTTTGATTTTTTTTTCACCCTAACTAAGTACATCAACAATTGAAATCCCACGTACATGAGCTATGGGGAATATCAAAAATTAGACATATGACCCTATATAATTTAATTACCTGTCTTGCGATTGTACAGGGGTGTCTTATTTTTCGGGAATTAATTATCGAGACTTCCTCGAGCAGGGAAGTGTAATTCTGTTGATCCCCGGTCATTTTTACGAGCCAATAAAAATGAGGTCTGCAACTTTCTCAAAAGTGGTGGATAATTTCAGGGGTAAAACCGTGAATTTCGAAGGTAAAATTTAAAGGACCAGGTGCATGTGTTTTACGACCCTTTTCGGTGAATTGATCGATAGCGTGAATGTTTTATTTAGTAGGAAATGGTTACGCCTGCCTTATCCAATACCAATAGCTGATCATAAAAAAATCTTCATTGTAAAACCCTTTTCAAATCAACATTTCCCAAAATCAACCTATTTGTGTTCATAAGGACATCTCATGAGACCATGCAATTAATTCATTTTTCATTGGTTCAAACACTTTTGATAACTTTCATGTTATTTTCATGTTTCGATATCTATACTGATGAAACTTGTCTTTGTCATAGCCGTTTAATGTACTGTATATAAATTAACCAAAAGTCAAGAATATTACATTCCTGTGTGGTGCGGCAACATTGGATATTATCATGAAAACCGTTTTGTCAGCACGACATCCGCTTTCGAAATTAGCACTTTACTTTCAAGTGTCTTTGGCACGCGAAAAATGTTTGTTAACCTTAACGTGACTCTGTATTATCAATTGTTTTACAGCGCTTCTGAATAATTGTCAACAAGAGGGCACAGGTGCGGTTTCCATTGAAAAATACCTGAAATTTCAACTTGAGAGCATTTGCCCGATACCTAATCCATTCATATATATTCGAACTTGTCAAATACTCTTTTATCTTAGTTGTATTTTGTAAGATATATCAGAGTTATCAAACTATTTCGGCAAATAACTAGACCAGTTTGACCACACCACAGAATAGTTTAAGATTTTTTTGGCAGGTCTTCTTGCCTATTTTTGAGAAACACTTTCTTTCATGGAATGAATCATTTAACCGAATTATCTTCAATTTAATTACTTTGTTGCGAATTAATAAAACCTGAACTAAAATTAAAGTTTGTACAACAACTGCAGTCACGGAAAGAATTTTATCCCACTAGTGGTTGGAAATTCTAACCAAATCGAATATTAGCTTGGATGAAATCCATTCCGTGACTGCAGCTATAAAGTAACAGTTCAAGTTAAGTTTTACGTGGAAAGATATCTCAAACTTCTGCGAATATTTTAAGGTAATCCTGTGCAATTTATAAAATATTTTTAAAGCTAAGGTATCACGTGACTTGTAGGTCTATCGGAAACGCAGATTTCGGCGGAATTGATTGTGCGCATGCGCGAGGATTGTATTTCAGGCTAGAATTGCTATATTTTCACGTGAAGATACCTATTGTATCTGAAATTAGCTCAGTCATACCTGCAATGCTAAAAAACAGAAAAATCCCTTTGTCAACAGACTTACTCATGTGTTACTTAAAAACAAAATGTTTGAATAAATTTAACAAAAAAAAAAATTAGTAAATAATATCATAGATGGCGCTATAAAGTTACAACCTACTAATTTGCATGAAAAAACGTCCTGCTTTTGGTAGATATAGTTGTCCCATTCCTACGCTCCATTATATATATAGTCAAGTTATTTCTTGAAATGAAAAGTGCTGGAGAAAAAAAAATGCTGGAAAGTTTATCTTGAGAATGATTATCAGCGGCACCTCATGCTCTAAAAATGAATTGCCCTTCTGACTCCTTCTACAACTATTCTTGAATGTCGATGTAGAATTTTTTGATACTTTGTGTTTGATTTGGGTTAAGCGAGATTGTGTCAGAACGCATTGAAATGAAATGTGGGTCTATCGTTCAGTAATTAAATTCAATAAATTAATAAGCAGATAGGCAACTTACATTCGTGTCAAAACCATAATGTATGTTGCTCCATTTCTTAACGCGATATTCAACAAATTAAACAGTGTATTTAGGCTATAAAAACACATAATGCACCTATTTATATATAGTATATATTATTTAGCTTTAAATGTCATTCGATTAATATAAACGTGCATGTCGTGTATTTTACCATGCTTGCCGAACATGTTTCTTTTCAACTTGCTTGGCTAATAAGGTTAAAATAACTTATTTTCATAATCTATTTCTTAGAATTTCTAAACGCACCATTGCATCGAGTGAAATTAACTTAATGCTGATACTCAGATGTTTGCAAATATTGTGTACGGTAGATTACGTTTTTGTTTTTACAGTTCATGACTCCCAATTAAAGAAATACGAAATTTGATTAAATAATTTGTTCTCATTTTGCTTGGGGCAGCTAGTCATATAAATAATTTAGGAAAAGCTGATATAACGAAATTTCAAGCCCAAATGTGCTAATAACTGAAGTTTTTTAAACAAATTTTACACTGAATCTGGATAAACAATAACCCTATACAAACACTTGGAATTAGTTTAATTGTCTGCAAATGATACAACAAACCGAATAATTGGAGTAAAAATACAGTTCATGGCATAGTTATTTCAACTATTTAGTTTAGTTACATGGAAACTTCTTCGTGTTTTATGAACATTAATAACGTTTTCTCACATTAATGGATACTTCACATGCGTTTGAGCTATTTTGTAACAAAATAATGAGAAAATGTAATTTATGCTTAACACCGTGAACTACAAAAGACATTAATTAGTGCAATTCAATGGTTTAAAGATTACATTACATTTCCAAAAACGTGCTGATATTTTTTTTTTGTCAATGGAATTTCACATTTTTTCAATTTTTTATTAGTTGGTAAATTGTTTTAGTTTAGTTTTTTCATACAGTACTTGTACATAAATGTTCTAGTGCTCTTACGAAGGTGTTTTTGAAACAATCTGTGGGTTTACTATAAAAAAACATGGTTTTAATGAATGTGCCAATACACTTCCCCCTCATTCTATCATTAGTTTTCTCAAATTGGCTTCAAGAGATCAGAAGAACCTATTTTTAGTGACAAAGTAATTTTTTTCCAGAAATATCCACTCCTTAATAATCTTAAATGCGTTGTCTCCAAATGTCGAAATCTTACTCTCATCCCCTGCATTTCGCAAGAAGAAATTTCGTTATAACCGGTTTCGACAACATGTATCGATGAATTGGTCGATTAGTCCTCTTGCCTTTGTCCTATACCATTCTTCAACTTTCAACAAAAGTAAGAGTGACGTAATGAACACTAAGGAAACGTTTTGTCCTCGTTACAGCACTAATTACATCATGTCCCACGATTTCAGAAATTTCAGACGTTGCCTGAAACCGAAATCAATGGCAGAAATTAGGCAGAAACAAGACAACATTCTTGTCATTGCTAAGCCATGCACGCATGGCATTTGTGATGAAGTCAAACATTCATTTCTGGTATATGGTTAAATGAGGCACGTCCTGCAGGCGGCTTTAGAAGTTATAGGAAGCGTTTAGCGCTCATTTTCCACCTAAAAACGCGAAACGAAACGTGTTCGAGGCACAATGGCCGACGCACGAACAGAATCGGGTGAACATTTATCTTTTCGTTGAAGAAAAATTCGTGACTGGCTCCGAAATATGGGCTGTTAAAACTGCGCTCTATTACAGTGGGTATGCCACACATATTTCAGACACGACGCCAGAAAAAGCCATTTGGGGAAACCAGTCCAACACCTTAGCAAAAGGCACACACACACAAAAAAATCTAAATTAGTTTCCATAAATGAATAGCTAATTGAGGTGTTGCTTGTTTAGGAGCTGACCTAAAACTTGATCTTTTCAAAAAATCGCAGCTTATTATACATTATTAAACCGTATTGAAGTGCTACTGAATTTGTATAACCTGGCCTAATGGAAATATCGGGACGAAGAATATCCTGTTTTTGGCATACTTCTGCCATTGTCCTACTTTTAGAACAGTCCACATTTATCCAGACATTCTTGAAGATTTTTTCACTAATCATTAGGACTAGAATTAATAATTTTCTCTAGTCATATTAGGAATGATAGCACAGGGGACCAAACTGATAGCACACATTTTTTGTTGGAGAATGGGAGAAATTCGTACAGTTATAAACTGTTTCAGGAAATTCAGGGGAAATATGGTATAGGATCTGTTTGAATATAAGTTTCCAAACTGATAGGGATTTCATGTAAAACTATTATTTCCACAATAAACACATGGGAGTCAAGGGACTAACTGAAACTACATTTAGTCAGAACTTCATGACATTTTAGGAGAAATGTTATAAAAATAGAGAAAAATATTTGTAAAGAATGTTTTTTCACAGTAAAACGCACCATGCAAATTGTTTTAATCATATAATAATAGAAATTGAATTGAATTGAAATAATGCGGTTTTCATAGAAATAATACAAAGATTGTTAACTTTTTTTTTTTTTTTTGTAGCTGCATTTAAAAAGCACGCCACGTTCATGTAAGCGTCTTAAAGGTAGATTGAGATGTTGCTCAACAATTGGATTTCTGCATGAAAATGCATACTTTTTTTTTGAATTGCACAATTTTCCATTGTTTTCATAAATACCATAAAATTTCACAATGCCAACGAATGTAAAATGTGAAATGGCAAAACAAATGCACCATGTTTGTTTTTTAATTCAAGAGACCTCCACATGCCAACGAGTCTCGGGTTAACCATGACATGAAAGTAAAGTAAAAATAAAAAATGAGCATTTTTCTGTCCTTAAAAATATCGTTGAATGCATTGTTATTTTTTGCGCGAATTGTTTGCATTTCGCTCGTCATATTTCCAGTCTATTCATCCCCCATCCCATAAAAGTGCGCAATGTTGTTCCTGGAGTTTCATGTTTTCGTCGTTATATTGCACCTATTTTATTGACTTTTGATACACGCGAGTTTTCCTGCTTTGTCTCGCTAATGCTTATTTTTTGTGGGTTTATGAATTCCTAGGTGCTTACTCTTTGCCTTTAGAAAAATAAACAATAAACGCCAAAATCCCATTAAAAAAGGAAAACGTACCAACTTCAAAGTAGAATTGATAACGTTTTTATTACGAAGCATATACACAGTATACTTAACAACTACTGTCTGCACAAATCTGCATACAAAAAACCCTAAACAAGTGAACGTAACGAGTTGAATATCATTATAAAACAAACCACGTTAGTACTTGCGCAAACATGGACACGTTTTAAGACGTTTTCGATCGTGGCGCCATCTTGTAATGTAACGTGTTACCACAAAGAATGGGTGATATTAATATGAGTAGTAATCGCTTGCTGGAGACTTGAGAATTGGGAGACCAAATGGAAACAGAGAACGCAATAGAAAACAATGGAATGACTAAGGCATATTAAAGGTAATGAGGTAGATTGGGAGACATTAATATTAGACGTATTGGATTGCTGGAGACATTAGTATGGGAGAAGAAATGGGGGAAAATAGGACAATTGGTAAAACACTAGACTAGTGTTGACATTTTAGAAAAGGGGAGACTTTAGAATGGGAGACGAAACGGAAATAGGGAACGCAATAGAAAACAATGGAAGGGCTAAGACATATTAATGGCAATGGATAACGAGGGAGATTGGGAGACGTTAATATTACACGTATTGGATTGCTGGTGACATAAGAATGGGAGAAGAAATGGGGAATTTAATGGTGTTGGCATTTCGGAATAGGGGAAGCAATATAATGATAGGGTAATGCAGAACTTAAATTAAGAGCAATGGAACACCAATTAGATTGGGAGACATTAATATTAGTAGTATAGGATTGCTTTATACATTAGAATGGGAGACTAAATGGGAATAGGGAACGTAATTAATATAAAAACAGCGGGATCTGGAAAGCAAATTAAGAGAATGGAATATTAATGAGATTGGGAGACAATGATATTATAATTATGAAATCGCTGGAGATATTAGAAAAGGAGACCAAATTCGAATACGGAATACATGATATAAAATTGTGGAAATGCAGAAGGCATATGTAAAGTAATGGAAAACGAATGAGATTGGGAGATATTACTATTTAATAGTATTGGATTTCTCGAAATTATAGTAGAGTAGGAGCTTTGGGAGATTGCAGATATTAATAAGAAACAATCGCATTATTTAAGCTGAAAACGACGGGATGCTTCGGAAATCTGAATACCCCATTCCCTATTCACACCAGCGAGTGGGTTTCCGTAAACCGAAGTCAATTCACGCGAGACATAACAAACTTTCGAAATTTTAAGTAAAAAAACCCAAAAAGCTTTACAAAACCAAATATGTAAACTACATTTTGACCGCAGTTTGCGTGTTTCGGTGCACGCTCGAGTAAACGGCCAAATCATGGTTAGGATTTCAATGAGTTCTCACCCTCTGCTCCGAAACTCACCGCAAAAATCGTGAAAAATCACAGGTAGAAGTGTAGCAGTAATCGGGTGGGCACGAAATCCCAACAATGCAAAATTTGAAGCAGGAGTCAGAAAAAAAATGTTGGGGGGGAGGAAAGAGGTTTATTTATTTTGGGATTAATCTTAAGGTATAAGGCGCTTTCAATTTTACATTTCACACAACAGGGCCTTACAATATGGTTAGAGACTGTTGGGTAGGCGATGGTTTCACGTAAAAAGTAAACGTGTATAACCACCGTATGGTAAAAAAAGTAAAAGTAGTGGTGGCGATGGTAGTAGAGTAGTAGTCGTATATTTGATGGTGGAAATAGTAGCAAGAACAGGGTGTTTTTGCATGTGCATGCACCAGAGTTCAGTGACACCTGTAGACCAAGACTGACTGGAAACGTCTTCTGGAAAGGTCACATGACGAGAAAAAAATGAGAAAGTGAGTGAACCCCATACTGATCGCTATACACCTGTCCACCATTGTGTAACCACGTGGCTCATTGCGGAATTAACCTCACCGCCACTTGATTAGCGTATGGCACCGTGTGTGAGCATATAATATAGCTTTCATATAAAAAAGCGGTTTTAGTAAGCGAGAAACACGACGTATACAAACACGCCTTTTTGCACAATTCTCTAAAAATGCATACTCAATAAAACTTAAGTTTCATGACATACGTAACTGGCTAAAACACATTTTACGTTTTAAAATATTAGGAAAAAATATGATTTAATGGCTGTATTATGTTCTTAACTTTCAAGTTTTGAAACACGTTTCCACCTGCTGTTAAAGAAAAAAGTTGGATAAACATGTTGAAAACAGCTTATCCTTTATAGAAACTGGTAATGTATCCATATATATATATATATATATATATATATATATATATATATATGTTCAGCATATACACTCAGATAAACAGTCAACAGATCAGATGCACAACATGTCCATTGCAACAACGACGAGCTTATCTGGTTCTTAAAGATGGCCGTCATAACCCCCACACAGTTCAAAGGTATTAACATTAACTTTAGCAACTTTATTAAATTAACTAGCCCAAAAACCATTTTAACTCAATTTAACTTCTTAGATTTTTTAAAAAAACATACTTATTTTTCAAAAAATATCCTTACTTTAAACTTTCCTTTATTCCACATATATTTTCAAGTAAACCAAATCATTATTTCCTTCATTTTAACAAATTTCTTAAGTTTTTTTTCTCGCAAAAACGTGCTCCAAGCTTTCGGTAAAAAATATGAAAATCACTAAATTAAATATGTTTCGTGAAAACGAAATCTGGTATAACGCATGCTGGGACGCTACGTGAATTTGCAACTTTTTTGATACGAAAATTACACCCTATTGACCACTACGGGCGAAAGTTGCTCCATAAACTTGATTTATGCCACGTAATTAATAGAGAATATTCCATCCCAATGACTAGAAAAACGCTGCATTTTTGCATAATGGACGCAACGTTTAATACTAATAAGCGAGAAAAAAAACAGCATTTCTTTTAATCCAAACATCACGCTCGTATTTAATTGTTATCTTCCTTCTCGTTTTGTAAATACCATAAATCCTACAATTTGTTTTTATCAGCGTATAAGCTTTTATCACAAATTAAAAGTGGAAATGTCGTCCTATAATTCAAGAAACAGGAAGCAATTTTACAAAACGAGTCTTAATATTCCGTTGAGGGAAAGTTTTTTTAGTTTCTTGCACCCACATCACGCTATATATGTGATATAACAGTTCAAAATTACAACGTGCGTATAAAATTGCATAGTGCGTGTAAAAAAAAATGTTAGCGTCTTCTGGGTTATAAAAATTATCTCCTCTCAAAACTGCTTTTCTTATTAATAACTATACTGCTACATGATGCAATGTTAAGGGCGTTGTACTTTTAATTCAACGTTATGACCAGCACAAACGCTTAATAATTTATATTCGGAACTTGCGTGCATAGGGCATTAATAAAATACTATCCACAATGCTCCTTTTTATTTCCCCAAAAAAAATAGCCCAGAATGGTAAGGTGGGATTTTGACCAATCATAAAAACGTAGGAAAGCAGGAGATTTATGAACACCACTTAATGAAAAGTTAGAAATTATATTTTGTATTATTGTAGAAAAAATTGAGAAATGCTTTTACCATGGAAACAATATTTGGTGTAATATATAGGTGATAATAATATAGCTACTGTATTGCCCAATGAAAACATCTCCCGTTTTTTGTGGCCACCCTGTATAAAGGAGAATGATGCTTACTGATTACCCTTATCAATAAAACACTTATTTCTAGCATGTTGTTTCGTCACTTTGATATCCCTCGCATCAAACTATAATCGTCCAGATATAAATATTTTAAGGAAATACAGGGTGTCCAAAATCCAATCACACCAGGACAGCTTTTAGACCACATACTTTTCCCATCGATTTCTCCCACTCAATTATGCAAGTCCAACCTCAAGATTGACGTGTCCTACAGCGTGGGAATGTCGGGATGCTTGAAAAACATGGATGAATCCATGTTAAGCGTAAGATAAGGACTTGGTGTAACTGGTTCCATGAGAGAGCAATCCGACCTCTCGGCTATCTCTACGTCTGTATAATCGCTTAATCTTAATCAAGATTTCTTTTATTTCGCTGGTATACCTGCTAATTACACGTGGGAGCAGCGCTCCCAGAGAACAATGAACGATGAAATAATTAACAAATACCTCGTGTATCCCAATTAACAGCGGGGTGCAACAATAGCATTCGGGCAAGATCAATTCTTCGCATTTAACCCTTTCGTCAACGCAAACGCACCGCAGGGGGTCGCCCCGGTGCACGGAACAGACCTCCAATTTAACATCAAACTAGGAAGAATCTTCCAACTGGTTCTTCTTCGTTTTCTAGCTCACGATCTCACAAAATCCGGGATAAAAAAAAAATAAAGTGAACTTGATGCGAATGTCCACTAAGAAATTTCCTCATCTGTAGTAGTCTGCATGTCACAAGAGAAAGTAAAACGTGTAATGAAAAAAGAATACCGTGTTCGGAAATAAAGACAGATTTTAGGGTAATGGCAACCTATGTTTTTATTGAACAAAAATTCATCCTCAAATTAATATTTCCTCTTGAAGATTGAATCATCCTCAAGAGCTACAATCTGTATTTATGTAGTTACACATTTTCACGAGTCTGTGACTTTATATACTTAAATTTTCTTGACATTTTGAATACAAACATATAAATTAAACCTATTAAGGTCACTGGAATGAGATTTACAGAAACTATATAAAATTTGATTGAAAAATATGGCATTTTCATAAATTTCAGAAGCACGGAAATCATTGTGGCCTTATTCACAAGGTTTTCTATCAATTTAGCCATTTATATTTAAACTTCCATATACTTATAACATTGTTTTCAAATATGGCAAATTTGCAGTTTTCCCTAAATTTGCATGAAATGTTCACTTCTTTGGTTGGTTACATTTGTTTGGTGCCTTGTTTTCAAAATGGAGCTAACAAATTTAAGGGATATCTTTAGATTTCTTCATGAATGAAAACTTCAGAGAATTTTCAATGAATTTTCGAAATATGTTGGTTGAGACAGTCGTCACAAACATGGCAAAAACCATGTGTCCATGCATGCCAAAAAATGAAAATAGTAGTAGGCGAAAGTATATATATATAAGTCGATAGAAGAGCGGATTCGTGGTCACGACCATGGAGCAGCACGGCTCCATTAGCAAACAATGGCAAAACGGTCGCGAATTTGCAATTAAAATAGTGCAAAAATGCGAGGTAAATCACCGGCCAGATCTTGTAGAAGTAAGATTTCATTTCCTGATCCGCCCAATTTCACCTTAAAAACACCTTATTCTGGGTCCCCCCTTCTTCTCTCACACCCGCTTCACGCCAAAAAATGATAACCGTTTTGACAGGAGCGAGACTCGGATACATAATTATGTATGAAAGCGCAATTTGGACTACATTCAATTTTCGCTACGGGTAATCAGCAGATCCCATGCTCGGTGTCAAAATCCGTTTCGGTACACGACTGCTTACATTAAAGTTGGACCGAGGCCTAATTCGTCATTTTCTAAGAGAGGGAACGTATTTCAATCGACCTATCACCTATCCGTTTAATACTCAAGATTCTGTCGATAATATTTGCTTTTCAATCGGTGGGGAAATTAAGATCACGAAACTAGGTTACTTGTGATCGATTACAAACCATAGGTTGTTCGACCTTTTTTTAGCCTTTACCAAATTTAACATAATTGACATTAACTTTGTTTATTTCAAGGAGAAACTCAGTGTGAGTCTTAGTATAGGTGCAATACAGTGATGACCACAAGCAGCCCTAGTGAAAAAAACAATAGAGATTTCTATTGTTTTCTATTGGTATCAATAGAAAATTTCTATTGGTTTCAATTGTTTTATATGGATTTTTATTGTTTTCTATTGTTCAGTCAATACAGCTAAACCATAGAAGTCAATAGACGCCAATAGAATTCAATACAACAACCACAGAAAACAATTACAATCAATAAAGTGTCCAAATAACAATAGAAACCAATAGAAATCTCTATTGGTTTCTATTGTTTTTTCACCAGGGAAACTTATCCAAAAACTCCACAATGGTCTATCATTTTTATCAAAACCGTCCAGGATGGAATAAGTCAAGTAAGCTGATGTCAATGATGACAACATCACTTTAATCCTAAAGCTGTTTACAGCTCACGCAATTTTGGAACTGATGTTGACCCACCTTCCCACTTCGCCGACAGGGCATTTAGCAATTTATTGGAGATTCCCATTTCGCCGACTCTTATTATAACCTTATTTTAGCACAGTTTTGTCTAACCTGCCCTGCAATAGTCTAACTTTCCAAATCTATATATAACCTAACCTTTAACCGAAACCATATAAACATGGATAAAAATCGTCGGCGAAAAATTCCCATGAGGAGTGCAAGGTTTCAGCCAAGAGCACCTGCATAAGGTCCATTCTAAAAGTCGGCCACTTGGCATGGATTTGGTTGTACATATATACCGTGACGTGAGTTGGCACCCCTCGGACTGATGTTGGGCGTATTTAGCGTTGGCCATTTCGGTGTCGACGAGAGTGAATTTCGGCCAAACGAGAGCGTCGTGTCCTAAAAAAACGCTCGTCATCTCGTACTCATATAGGCTAAGCGAAAGGGGGCGCCCACACTTGACAAAAAAATCCACCGAAATTAGCATAGCATATACACGAGCTTACTGACGCCGAAACAAATTGTCGTCGCTGTCCCAAAATGCAAATGCGGAGACTCCATTCGATAACGACGGCCGGTGTACGTAGGTGGCACGGCCGCAATAAATTTTTAGCTACACACGGGCCACAAATTTCGGTAAGCGTGTTACCAATTGCAACGAAGGCTAGCTGCGTGGCTGCATTTACATTCAAAAATCAAACTTATCTCGAACCTGCGTGAGTAGTCTTCGGGATTGAATAGTCATTAAGCTGGCGGAATCACGTGGCTTTTCACCATTTTCATTTCTCCAGATGAAACGTGAGACACTGTACTACTGCATGGTTGGTTAAAATGATAAAGTCCATTGGTTTACCATTGGATAAACATCAGAATAAAACCAGCAATGATGCAACAGCTTTAGTCAGGAAACAGATTTGGATGAAAACAAATTACAGTATAACCTGTCTAAATACATACTCTTGGGACCGGTGAAAAATATGATTTTAGACAGGTTCATTTATATATATGTACACGGGGCCCAATACGAGACCGGTACATTTTATGCTTTTAAAGAGGTTATTCAGTTACACGGGATGCATTTAAACGTGTTCTATACTGTAGCTGAAAACAGAGATGACGAATTTACATATACACATTTCACCCGAATTGTATAAAATTCATGACAATAGATTTTTTTCAACTAGGTTGAAATCCAATCCATAACTATGCATGCTTTGAAGTTTGTTATTTGAAGTACTTGTATATATATACTATATACTGTATACATTATACAGTATATTACAGTGTACAGTATACATTATATAGTAGAACCCCCGACTGGTCCCGACTTGGGACCAGTGTATATAAATGAACCTGTCTAAACGCATATTTTTCACCATTCCAAACGTATGCATTTAGACAGGTTCTACTGTATATTGCTCGAATTAAATAAAACTTGCAGTTGTAAATTTTCTGAAAAAAATTCCAGAATATTTCAAGACTCTTCCCTTAAATATATTTAGTATACTGTATACATAGTAGGTAGATATTTTTTTCAGAGACTGGACTTATCTAGAGTTTGAAAAATGAGTTTTTATGCAATTTTTATATCCGATTTTTCCGATTAACAGAAATTTCCCCAAATACCATCATACACGTAGTATAGTATGTATTTCAAGCATAATTTCCTAAATTTGTCGAGATTTTTAAAATTCAAGTACATTTTCCGACTTTCAAGGCTACTGGACAACCTGTTATTACTACTAAAACTATAACCGAGTTATTACTTAAGCAATATCCACGATTTTTTCTCCAGATATTTTCTTAACGATGTTATAATAATAAGGGTGATTTTTTTGAAAATGGAAAGTTTTAGCCGATGGCAAAAAGGAGTTTTGGCCCATCTTTTCGTGTAAGAAAAAGTTCATTGTTCTACTGCTACTATCCTAATTTGCCATCAGCCTCTCTGGATCTTTTCCACCGAATCAGCGTGATAAAAAACACTTCACTTTTTCCTTTATTTCTTAAAAAAAAAAAATGTTCACGTTTCTCGATTATTGAGAAAAATGGGACTCATTCTATTAATTTGCAAATGGAGCTGCATTTTTCAACAAATTCTGACTGGATTCCTTATGCTATCTAGTCTTCCTTGGACTTGTGACGAATCGAGAAAAATGTTGTACTCGTTTCATCATTAGTGAAAAGATAGAAGAAAAATGTGTGGAATTTGGAGGCAAAATACGCAAAACCATAATTGAAATGTTAAGTTTTTTGTGTGTGTGTTGCGGAGGAGGACATTGACTGTGACCTACGCGAATTTACGAACGCAAGCTAATTTACTGGCCAAGTGCGTCAAAAACATGCACAAATCCTAGGGGTTAAAGTACGATTATATAATTGAAGAGCGAATTAAATGTTTTATTTAACTTTTCAACTCTGATAGAAAATCTTTTCAAAGACATTTTAATATTTTTCAAAAAGAAGTAGAGGTCAAGAACTCCTCCTTCGCACCTCAACAACCACAATCACTAAAAAATAAATCGACCAACTTTCCCCAATCTGCAGCGAATGCACTACAGAATGTAGTAACACAAATTCTACACAAAAAATGAAGTATAGACTATCAAGAATTTTAGACACATCTTACCAAAACCTACATATTTTACCGACTCCCATTAGGGACCATTAAAAAAGGACGTCCTCAAATTGGGGGTGGGGGGGAGGTCTGCTGGCATGTGAACAGGGAAGGGGGAGGGGGACGCAAGTATGGACGTCCACGAATGATGATATTTTTCAGTTTTGGGATTTTTTATTTAATTGAGTTGTAAAGGTCAGTGTAAGGGAAATTGGATACCAGAAGAAATGTTTCCCCAGTCCCAAACGCACTCGAATTTTTAAAACTTCGGAAAATAGGGGAATTATGCCTAACTTTGTGTTAAACACCAAATTTATGCTGGAATTTCCCTTTCGATGTCAGGAAATTTCGGTTAATCGGAAAAATCTGGAAAATGTCGTGGAATTGGTAGCGAGGCAGGTTCTTGGAAATTTATAGGATGGGCCTTTTGAATGCTCCAAAAACATTTATGGACACAAAAAAAAATAAGGACGTCCATATGGGGGGCACCATGTGGACAGGGGTAGGAGGCGGAGGAGGTCAATTTTTGGAGAAATTTCGGGGACGTCCTTTTTGAATGATCCCTTATACAAAAATGTCAAGAGTATTTGCTTAACCAACTTAACCAAAATATTCCAATGGTGCAATGTGTCGGCGAAGTAGAACCACCAATTTTTATGCTATCATCTCCAAAGTGTCCATTTTGATTATTGAAAATAAACTCTTCTTAAGTTTTATTAAAGTTTTACAGGTGTTTTCATGCCCATATTTGATAAATTATTTAAAAGCGTATCTACGCGAAATAGCCTCATTTTATTAGTTTTTTTGTACGACTTGAAACCGTTACATGTGTTTAGAACACCGATGCGAAAAAACCCAAGGGCGTATCCAATGTCTGAATGCAATAAAAACATGGAACTTTAAGGTCATGCAGCAGACGAGGATATTGAAAACATAAATTAATCCACGGCCTCAATTGCGAATTCAAACAATAAAAAGACACAAACATTTAATCGAAACCCAGTATGTTTTCATTTAAAATGCCACTCAATCTAGTATTAGCCTAGGGTCAGCTGAGGTCCATTTCAAGATGACCATGGATTAGAACAGAGAGCAAGTCTAACTCATTTTTTTTTCTGAGTTTCAAAAATTTCTTCAAGGCCGCAAAGAGTAGATCTTTACATAAAGGCGTTGATCCACACCTAAACAACGTCGATAAGTTAAAACCCACGCAGGATTAAAATCCCATTTTAGTCAAATTCAAAATGGGTAACATAAAATCAAAATAAACCTATTACAAATTTCGATCGAAATGTGGAGCAGCTTATAAAAAGCTTAACACCGGGACGTTTTGTAAAAGCGCCGTAACTGAACTGCGAAAAATTCGAATGTAAAAGAGGTTTCGAAAATCAATACTTACAGTATAGTTTTCCTTTTTTAATGCGGTAGCCCACGTTTAAAATCACCGACAAAACTTGGAAATCAGAGACCTAAAACATGTCCACATGTAACCAACCCCATATTAAAAAGAATTCTGGGATTTCCCAGAATTCCCAGATTGTTTGGCAAATCCTCCAGAGGGGTCATTCATAAATAAGAGGAAAAAAATTAATCAGAAATTAAAACATTTTTTAATAAAGACTTCATTTTAAACTAATTAGCCACTCGCTCGATAGAATATTAATGCATCTTTTGTGATTACCAAAGTATTTTCATTTGAAATGTTGAAAATTTCTTGTAAAATGTACGTGCATTTATTTAAAAGAATTCTTGTTCATGAAACAACAGCGTTTTATAATTTCCTGTTAAAATATACAAGTATTTACACACATATGCAAAAAAGTTTGCCCTCCGGGTTAATTCAGCCGCCATTTTGTAAATATATGTAAATATCAAAATTGTACAGCTATTAAAGACATTTAATAGGTGGAAAATTTTGACATTTACAGGTATACAAAATGGCGGCTGAAACAAACCCCGAGGGCAAACGTTTTTGCATATGTTTCTAAATACATGTATATACTTACATGTACGTCTTGGTGAACCCGGCTTTAAACACTATTATTATTATTATTATTATTATTATTTATTCACAATTTCATTTACACAAAAACAGCAAATAAATAAATAAAACTC
>JAQGBW010001778.1:0-23372 GCA_034698625.1 Julus scanicus | reverse complement strand
ACATTATTGAAGCAGTGTGATTATGTTGTGTTTGACACGCCATACTTTCAGTGGCGGTGAATTAACCGAGTAGTACCGGTTTCTCTAAGTATTCGAGGTGGAAACACTGGGATTGTGCATACAGGCTCCTCATGCATTATCTGTAGCATACTTGTGTTTAAACTCTTGTTCTGATTAACCAAAGTCTGGTTTTTTTCAAGATCCTAAAATGTTCCTTTCTTTGAAAAAATTACATGGCCATTTATTGAGGACGATAAACCCTACATACAAAGTTAAAATTTCCAGGCATTATAATTTTGTTTTCTCTTTTTAAACGCTTCTTAATTTCTCGTTCATTTTTCAGAAAATTAACAAAGTGCATCTTTGTAAGAATTTAAAGTGGATTTTTATTCCATTGTATAAGCTACAGATTGGTGTTTACTTGGTCATTTGAAGTTTTATTGTGAAATCCAACGGTAGCACATGTCACGGAATGGATTTCGTCCAGATGGAAACCAATTTGGATAGAATTTTTGGAAATGTACTTATGGAGATATACTCTTGCCCCTTTTACAAAATATCAAAGGGAAATTAGACTTTTAGCATTTAAAGTGCAATTTTTCTGTTTTAGAAATGCATTTTTTCTGTATGATTAAAACGCGATTTTTCTAAGATAGAAACGCAATTTCTTCTTGCATTAAAACGGAAATTTTTCTGTTTTAGAAATGAAATTTTTCTGCGTTAAGTGTGATTTTTCATAGGTCAAACTAATGCACCTGTTTTAAGTAAAAGCGCGATTTTCAAGATAAAAACGGTATTTTTATTGTCAAAATTTTCCACCTCAAAATTCTGGAACATTATTTTTTGTTTTAGAATTGCATTTTTTCTGTATTAAAAGTGCGATTTTTCAAGATAGAAACGCAATTTTTTTTGGCATTAAAAGGAAACATTTTCTGTTTTAGAAATGAAATTTTTCTGCGTTGAAAGTGTGACTTTTCATAGGTAAAACTAATGCAGCTTTATAAGTATAAGTGTGATTTTCAAGATATAAAACGGAATTTATATGGCCAAAATAGTCCACCTCAAGATTCTGGAACATATTCCCACTTCTCCCGAAATGTCATGACATATACGGCCTTGCTATCAAGATTTCTTCCCATTAAAATTATCTACAATTTGATATTTAGTTTGACGGGCATTGGCAGAGCTTATTTCAGCGCCAAATTTGTAATTTTCCTTAATCTGACTTATGACGGTGTTATGATAGCACGCTGTCAGAACAAATTGCTCGCTAACTGATGGGAATTTCAACACCGGGTTTTGACAAGTCCTGATGTCTTTACTGTATATATAACGCAATTCATTTTGATAGCTTTTTAAGCAACAGCTGAACTAAGAAACCTGACGAGTTGCATTTAGCATTTCCTCACAAGTAGTGCCTACCATGTTTGTTTTACCACTGTCTCGCACTATAGTGACTAGCAGCAGAAGTGTGTAGATTTTGTATTTCAAGATTTTCAAAGATTTTTTTAAACTTAAGTTATTTTTTTTATCCAAGGAGAAATTTTACTTCATATAAGATACTTTTTAAATGAACTGATTAGAGATTGAAATAACTTCTGGAGGAACATAAGGACCTTATTTCTCGATCAGATCCTCACGCATAAGTACATTCACATAACCCAAAATCAACGTTTAGGGTTTGTTTTGGAATTTTGGGATTAGTTGGTTTTATAAATTCGACATTGAAAAATTCGTTTTTAGCAAATATGGAGTGAAATGCTTTGAAGACTTTCGAATTGTACTTTTGCGATAACTTTTCTATTCCAGGTGTCCTATCTACTATCGGTATGAACTTTTATGCAGTTCTTCCAGTCCTTTACAATAAACCTGAATCGATAAGTTTCCTGTCAGAAAAGTCAAGTTTGGGAGTTTAAGAAGCATGAACCTTAATGGTTACGCATCTGGTGTTTATGCCAAACTTTCTTGAGCATCCATTATTCCCTTATGAAACTGTAAACGCTGTGCCATATTTCACAAGTGGGCATGATATCGTTTTGGCTAAAATATTTACACCGCTAAATATGGTACAGATCTGTTGATTGACGCGTGTTTGAACGCTTTTTAACTAGCAAGGGAAATGTTGCTTAAACGTACATTTCGCATAATGGAAGGCCCTAGAGCACATTTAGCACCACATGCAGTGAATTAAATCTACAAATGATTTTTTTTTTCGTGAAGCTTTTAAACTGTCAAGTTAACAAATTCTTGTAGTTTAAAGAGTCATGGCCTTTTTTCTATTTGAAATGTGTGACAGAAATGCTCCACTCTCTAAATTGGGACACGTTGAGGTCCAGATGCAAAAAGTTATCTATGGGTTTATTCAAACGTTTTAATCTTTCTTGTAATTCACATATTGTTTTCCATATTTTTCCGCCTAGCAATCGAAAGATTATCTAAACTGTGGTTTTCGCGAATTTTCCCCAGTTGTTTCCAGGCAAATGAAGGGTTACTTTCTCTATAAAAATCGGCAACAACCTGGTTCCTTCCCTTCTATAGTAGTTTATTTTATCTTTCTTTTACCTACAAGTGCATACGAGGTTATCCTATCAATATTTAGACCCTCTATTTGTACTTAGATGTTTTTTTGGCCTCTAAACTTTAACCAACCCAATACATACTTGTAATTCAGTTGTCTAGAATATTTGCTTATTTATGTTAAGGTTTTTAAAATATTTTTGTTAAACGGATGGATTTAGCCTTACAGGTGTAAGCGCCCTAGGTGATCAATATTTTTCTTAAATACCTGTAGTTAATTCAGATTTATTATGACAATTTTATTTTATTTAAAGATAATTAGCCATACTTATAGGCATAAACCATTACTTTCATGCAGGAATGCTTAGGCAATAACGAGTACTTGTACTTCAAATTTATTCTGACTGTACTTTGCCAGTCGCATTATGTTCATGTGACGAGTTTGTAAATTTGTTATCCAATTTATGCAAAATGACATTTTTGCCAATTGTTAATGTAGAAATTAAGTCAGATTTACATTGTTAAATGAAAATGTAGCTATATAGAAAATTTAATCTAAATCTAAAATTAAAATATAAATTCTTTTTTCTTATATGATTAAATTTTACAAAAATGTCGTTGACTGACAGATGTACTTGGATCTATAACAGGTTTAAGTGTCACTTACCTTAACAATTTCACAAGAAACTGAAAGCGCCCTGAAAATTGGTACCATCATTTTCACACCCGAAGGACTGAAAAATATGACATATTCAGGAACGCCCTGTAAAATAATGACAAATGGAAAATATATATTGTACTTCCATTGTAGTTTTTGGATGTATTTTTTTTCTAGAAATAACATCAAACACACCTTTTCTTCTATGAATCTTTTTATATTATCACTCAATTCAGGATGACATTTCGTTTGGTAACACATTAAGTTTTGAAATGTGATCCCTGCAGAATACAAAACAAAACACATGTTAACTTTTTAGATGGAAAGCCAGTTAAATAAGTATAACTTAAAAGAACACAGGATTTTGTGACATTACGGGACCCAGCCTGTCTCACCAACTTAACAGAATAATACTTGCCTGCATCCCTTAATATCCGTGGTAGCGTTTCACTTCGCAAATTGCCACATGGAAACAATAAAGGTAAAGAGTTGGGCTGTATACCTAAATTTGGAAAAGCATTATTTCACATTCAATGGAAAAATTGTGATTTTAAAAATACATCTGTTATGAAGCATACATTTTATAATGTGCTTTGCTAATGTATCTGCATTTCCCGAATCGTCACCACTGGTTGACAAATGAAGGTGTTTGGCTGGAAAAAAATGGAAGCAACTGAGAGGTTTGAATTGCTATAAATTATTTATTATTGAAAATTTTAAGGTATGCCTTATCATTGATAATAAGCGATATACAGTATATTGATCCAATGAAAAAATCTTCCCTCGTTAAGCTGTGCACATTTCCTGCAAATGAACTTGCGGTACTCTTATCGTCAGTCCATAGCCTAGACCAACGGAACATCTCCCGGAAACAGATGTTAATCATGATTATGCCTGTCCTGACTTCCCGGAATATTGATTTCTGGTAGGCTTTTGGATGTTTCCGGACCTCCAAAAATCATGCACTTAGTCAAACTCAGTTTAGGATTAATTAATTTGGGTTTTATTTAACTACTATTACAATGGTAAATTCAGGTTAGTTTAGAATATATAATTATCACGACTTGCAAAAGTGTTGGCAAGCAGCAGTGGAGACAGAGACGTCTCACCTCGAGGAGCGCTGGGGGCCAAGAGAGTTAGCCTCAGGGGTGTTGACCATAACGTCAGCCAAATGGCAGTGGACAGTGACTCATTAGTTCTTGGACGCCATGACGTCACGATGTCCAGTGGGGAAGCCAGAGCCGCCACAGGCTGTTGCTTCTGGGAGATATCCGTTGAGCTAGGCTATGGACTAAGGGCAAGAGTGTCGTAAGTTTCTAACAACAATCATGGATCCACAACATGAAGGAATGCCTTCGGAAACATCCCGACGCCCCTCCGTCTGCAGGGATTGACCACCGACCCACATGGAGACCACTCGGCAAAATCCTGGCAGTCCCTAACATGGAACGGGAACGCCCGGATACTTTGTCACAGGAGAAGCCTGTACCAAAAGCTCTGCAGCATGTCCCACTTAAATATACTGTATGGAGCTACAATTTACAATGATGGATTTATGAGGGGAAATTACGGGATTCAATACCTACTGCTGTAGATGTGGCCTTGCCAACTGCAAATGTTTTATTGGCTCGCCATCTTTCGTCCAGGTTATCGCCTGATTCTATTATAATTAATAGAAAAGTTTAATTAAGCATTAGGTGTATACCTATCTGCAAATTAACATTCATTTGTAATTTTTTCACCTGAAAAACTGTCAATAACAGCTTGCACTGATCTTGGACTCGTGAAAATCAGCCCAGAGAAACTCTCTGGTTCTGACAAATATACCTTCAGTTCATTTAAATTGATAAATTCGAAGCTCAATACTGGAATACAAACAGCTGTAAGTCCAGTGGAGCTCAACTCCTGTACAAACAAGAAATGCTTAGTATTAATGATTAAATAATTAAAGATTTGTAAACAGCCTTGAAAGTTACCTTAACGTAACTGTTGTCTTCACTTTCTTTTTCATTTAAAGCTTTTAAAATTAAACATAAACCAGACCCTGATGCCATTGAATTCTATGGACGTGTAGCTCTGCTGAGAGCTTTTGTCATCTGCTTTATCATGTAATGGTAACTTATCATTGCCACTTAATGAAGCCGGATTTAAATTCTACTTAGCAGCCATATTGGAACTCTAATCCGAAATGGCGCAATTTTCAAATAATTTTATAAAATCTTCCTGAGAAAAAAAAAACAAAAAAAAACCCAGTCGATTTACTAGGGAATTGTGCGATCTTAATAATTATAATCACTATTATTTTATCCTTTTGAAAATTATGGGTTATTGTACTATTTCTTGGAGTCAGAAAGCCATTTTAAGGTGCATTTTCACGTGAGATTAACTCTCGCGAGTTACTTGTCATGCATCTCGTAATCCACAAAATTTCCCGAACTTAGTATAAATCATGAAAAACCCCTAAACATAAGCATCTCGACAGCTGCTCACAAAATTCGAACATGGTTCGTAAGAATTTGTTTTAGAGCACATTTACAAATGTGCAGCAAATGTCTTGGTCATTACCAGTTTGGCATTTGCAAGATTATACTGCAATTAATTGGCAAAATACCTTCAAACAAAATAAAAGAACAACGGTTATTATCTTAAATCACAACCTGCAACTTTAATTTTATTTATCCTTTCATCCAATTAAAAGGTTAAAAGAGCAATGTCATGCAATCATCACATGATGAGCGCACGTAAGTAGATTTGAATGTAGCGTATGCACATAAATTCATTAAGACTAAGTACGTCATGCCCCAAAATGTTCAGCTCGTACAACCCAAGATCATAAAATCTAATTCATTGCGCTTATAAAAAATACTTTTGGGAAAAAAATAAACTGGAACTTTGCACCATTAAACATAGCGGTTAATTTTCACATAATTAAGTATCCCTTTGCTTTGTGCCAAGATGCTCTGTCTAAATTCTAAATGAACTCGGGGCACTATTCGAGTTTGGTAATACAAGTACTCTACCCATATCTAACTTAAGTACAATTCAATTTTGCAAACTTGAGGAACCAAATGCTTCGTTACCGGTCAAATAGTTGCAGGGTTTTAAATAAGAGGCATTATCGAATGAGCAACTTGTATGAACTTTACTTTTAAAATTTGAATGGGCAGGAGGGATGTCACGTTTTATAGTTTAAAAAGAATGGGCACGTGATAAATGGTTGAAAGCTGACTGAAACAACAACAGCGTGCAACGGTTTACCAGCAATCTGGTGAGGCATGGGCTTCCTACTGCAGTTGGGTTTATAGCGAATTGATATTCTCTAAAATCCATAAAATAGCAGAACTTTGTTGGCATTCTAAACTAAATATCCACATATGGAGAATGGCTTTTAATTTTGAAAATGCAGGAAAATTCAGGAAAAAGTCAGTTTGAAATATGGACTTGTTTGGGGAAAAGTTTGGAATTTATGCCACATTTAGAAATGATCAAAACAAAATATGAAATATGTATCAAAATATGGTGATTCCAAAAGAGATAGGAAGCCCATGTTTTAAAAATGCATAATTTGTCATTTAAATAAAACAATGGCGGTTGGCAAATTCTGTACTTTTAGATGTGCAGTTAAGTAATCTTAAAATTTGTGAGCAGCATCATCTAATTATATTTGCCACCTTGCCATTGCACAAGCAAAGGTGCTTTTTCCCCCTGTGATACTTAAAAACTTATTTTTGCCAAGGTTATAACTATGAATTGGGAATGTTTTCATTGGGAGTTAGATGATAATAGAGGGAGGCACTGTAGCACATAAAGGACAATAAGCGCTTACATGGTTTACCACCTGGTGGGGAAACTGTGGTGACAATAAAATGCATGTATGTATATAATCTTGAATTTGTTCAAACACATTTATCTAAATTGGTTTGTGTCCACTGAGTGGTCAACTGTGCAATTTCTATGCTGACACAAGAACAATTTGGTGAATTGAATTTTGTCATCAAGTGCATTCCCACCAGGAGTGTAAAATGGCCAGATTTCGTCTGCTGGGTGCAAATTTAGAATGCTGCACAGCCTTCGGAAACAAAACTCGGAAATAACTGTTCTGCATGCTCCAGACAGTTTTAGTTCATGAGCTCATAAATGAATATCTGCAAAATATTTTCATTGACAGTTGGTGGAAATGATTGTGGAGAAATTTGTCGTTGTGTGAATTGAAAACATTAACGGAACACGTGTACATTTCACTGCAAAGTATTCCCGTAAGATTTGGCCCAGGCAGAAAATCGATGTTTAGCGAAATCTTCTGCTGCAATTTCTCGTGGTAGTTCAGCTGTCGACAGGAATAGGATTCTCCATGGATATTACCACCTGCACCACATAGCCAGCTGGGATTTTCGCTTCCTCGATTTTCATTTTGTCATTTAAGAGTTTGCCGCCGAAAAACCACCTCTGACAGTCTGGATCCACACCCTCCTGAGCGTGTAGCTTCCGTTTGGCACACTGAACAGAGTCCACCGAACGAATAGCGAGTTTTACGTCTTTTCCAGTGGTGGACATGCGCAGCCGGAGTAGCGATTCGATGCCATTTGATCCTCCATCCGAATCCGAAGTAGCGGTTTCGTTCTCGCCTTTTTCCTCGATCATGTTAACTGGCGCGCTCAAACAGTAGATTGGCAGTTGATAGCGATTTCCCAATTCGTCGTAACAGTCGGTCAAGGTTCCTGAAAATTAACACAACATTAATTGGATTTTATGATTATGACTAGGATGCTAAAACTTTAAAGTTGAACAAGTGCCAAAGTGGCTTGTGATGAGGATGCACTTATTTGGTCCGAATTTCAGATATACCTAAGTTGCTCCACAAATATTGCGGAGAATGCTCTAGGAAAACACAAACATGTTCGTTAATTTGAGCAAAGGGATTTTTCCGGGTCTCAAAGGCCGATCTGATTTAGTGGAGGAATAAAACATTTGGATTTTAATGCCTGTAATAATCAAAACATTTACCATTGGGTAACGAGATGTTTGCACCATCGATGATGGCTTGAGCGAGGCCATAATCCCCACATTCTGTAGCATACGAAGCAGCTTTGAGAGCATCCCAGATTTCTTTTCTGCCTTCGAAAGCAGGAGCAGTATCCCAAAACTCGTCCCTTTTACTCCTAAGTTGGCCATCAGTTAGAGGAACGTCCGATTTCCATTTTAGCCTTTCATGCTTCAACGGCTGATTTTTCCCAATAGAAACTGAAAAATAGTCGAACTGAAGTGTAAATATGCAAACATCAAAGGGAATCGAATTTTGACCCACTCAGATTTTACCATGATAAGAAATGTTATCATGTAGATCAGAGAACTTGGAAATGTATTTATAAAGATTTATTTTGGGATGCATTAAATATATTTAATTTATAGTAACTTAGAAGTTGTTTACAGCTCTAGAATATTAAACGTTTCTTTTAATTTTTTTTTTTTTTTAAATATATATTTTTGTAGACTGAAAGCAACCAAAAATAGAAAACCAAAAATAGACACATTTCAACCAAATTTAGAGCAATTTTTGAGGGCTTCTTAACAGGTTTTGATTGCAATCTGACGTGGTATTTAGGGTTTGGGAAAGACAAAAATGTTGGTTGATCCGTGAGGCATAAATATATCAATGGAAACCACAACCACAACCACGATCGCAAATAATTATTAAATCGATAGAAAGATTAGAAAAATATGTTCCTGAATTTACCTTGATGGGTGGTTATTCCATCGGCTGTTTCTATAGTCGTTGTTGGTCTGGTGTTGGAACCGAAGCAGCCTCCCATTTTTGTTCTCGCTTAAGTATTTCAAGAATTTCTAATTTAGCTTTTGATAAGATGACATTGTCACATAGAAAGATGAGGGATAGCAATTCGTATAAACAGCATTCAATAATTTTAACAGGGAGCTTGTGCGAAAAACAATCAAATCGGACAACTTCGCCATTACTGGTGTCTAGATACTCGCTGGTTGGCTGTGTCGTGCCTTTCATGCAAACAGCTCCAAATTCTACCAATTATTTTCATGTGCCCCTCAGGATCTTGCTGAATACGCACACTTTTGATCATTGAATATCATAATTGTTACAGTAATTATCTGAATTATAATATAAGTAGGCCAGTTAATTACATTTTATTATACACGCATTCTTAATTGTACATATTTCAGTATTTGTATTAATTTTTCAACATCAACTAGGGTACATGTCTCCATTGCGGTCACACTGTATCGTGCTTCTTATTTTGAGCAACAAGCATGACCATGGAAGAGTTTCAGAAGATTTTAGATAAATGCATTCAAACTGAAAACAGTGACGAATATGAAATTAATTCGGTGGCAGTGCTCAATGGTAAGTAAAGTACATTTGAAAGCCACTATGAGCGACATGGCGAACGAGTACTTTTGCCTAGAACGGGAGGGGCAAGACTGCACGCACTTTGCCAGTCGTTGTTACATAACTTACATATACAGTAGAACCTGTCTAAATGCATACTCTTGGGACTGGTGAAAAATATGCTTTTAGGCAGGTTCATTTATATACACGGGTCCCAAGTCGGGACAGGAACATTTTATGCTTTTAGAGAGGTTAATCATTTACACAGGATGCATTTAGACAGGTTCTACTGTTTAGTAAATAACTAGCATAGGGGAAAAACATTTCTTTCCCTTGAGTATCAATACTTTTGTGACAACCTGTGATCACAAATGAACTTGTAAATACCCTAACTTGCGGCAGATCCAGATTCAATTTTTCTATGAATTTATTAATTAATAGCTAACTTTCATTCACAACAAAACACGAACCATGCACCGGCCTTGCAAATCTAGTCTACTTTTTCTACTTCTCTCAGCAGTATTGATTGACTCCTTTCGAACCCCATTTTCTGCGATTTCCTCTATCTTTACTGCACAAATTTGTTTGTGCAAGCTGCACAGCACAGAATGCATTGAGGAGGAATTGGTAGCTTGCTGTAAACAATCGCATTGCAGAAATATGCCAATTCTAAAAAATCAACAAGTGAATGTGAATGTGTGCACAAGTACTTGCAAAGTCTTGCATAAAAAATAAGTAGTTTAGTCTCTGTATTAAGACATGATTACTTGACATGCCTGGTAGATTTCTGCATGGGTTTTTCATGAAGTTTTCCCATCGAAGGAATGGGATTTCATTATACAATGAGTAAAATTTATAGTACAATTATGGTCCATCGTTGCTTAGTACTCAATCGCACGATAATTAGTTGATGTGCTGGCTTTAAAGTTCTCTCACAAATATTAACTTCCGGCCATGTACCTGCATCTTCCATTTGGCAGATATCGGTAGTGACATGGTGTTGTGTATAGTTGGTACATTCACTTTTCTACTTGATGAAAAAATTAAAATGAAAAAAAAAATTAAAGAGAAGCCAAATTCTATTTCTTACTTAATTTTGATTGTACTTCAAAGCTAATAATGTTTCCATAAAAAGTGTTTCATTTAATGTTTGCAGATATCATAGGTGGCCATGTAACATTTCACCAGTTCATTGAATGTCTTGGGTAAGTTAAAATTGAAATTCATGTGTCAAATCCTTCCTTTGTCATATATTTTATAAGTTTTGTTATGGTTTAAAAATATGAGTGTTCAACCAACTAGCCTATATCTGCACATGTATTTTGAAATTGAGCTTAGAATTCTGGATTAAATGGTGCCATTTCCAAATATCGGTTATGTTTGAAAATTGCACCAGTTTTGTGAAGTACTAAATAATGAATTTTATGTAATTTGTAATAATCAGATTGATTCATGAATGAGCCACAGTGAAATAAATAGCATTACTTTGAGTACATTTTGATGAGATACATTTTGAAGTTCTGACAAATCAGAATAATAATTATCTGAAGCTATTTCAAAATTGCTCTGAAAAATAGTTAAAAGATCCATGGTTTAATTTCCGTATGTCTGTGTACTTACGTCTTATGTGACAACAGGTACTTCTAATGCAAGATTGAAATCTTTTTAGTAAATATCTAACTGATGTAAATGTGGATCAACGATCGATAGGCGTCAATCTATTGTCGATAATCATCCACAAGCTTCCAGTTGATTTTTTGGACAAAGCTGAAGGTAAAAATCGTAATTTAAAAGCATTTCTGTTGATTGCAAAGTATGTTAATTTATGTAAAAAAACTTATTTGTAACAGTTCACATGCTGACAATTTTTTTGTGTGAGCGACTTGCAGACCATGAATCTGTATCCTCTAAGACTCTGAAGGGTGTGCACAATTTGGTAATTTTCGATAAACAGTATGCTTAGGTAAACTAAAGTTTCTTTGTGCATCCATTTATGACAATTGTATTATTATATCAGCTTGTTCGACACCGGAATGCAGTCACCAAAGTAGAAATTGGAATGATTTTAAAAGCTATTTTTCAAGATTTCTTCACCCAAACACGGGTACGTGATGATCGACACTGTGTTTTGTTGGTATTTCGGACCTTGTTGCAGTCACACTTGGATGGTATGAAGGGTTTATGATTATTAGAGATATGTGTGGTTACCAATCTTAGTGTTGTGTTTTTTTAAGAATACCAAGTACTTTTTTTTTCAGTGGTTAAGGACTTGGGTTTTGACTTTGTCTCTGGATTTATCCAAGCCATTGATGGTGAGAAGGATCCCAGGAATTTGACACTTGTGTTTGGATTACTTCCTGTGGTGATAACAAACTTTGATATTGGTCAGTATAATGTTTTTACCTTGATATAGTGGCTTTGGATTTGTTACATTTATAAACAGAGTTTGGGCTTGCTCACAAAAGTGATATTTAGCAAGTACACTGCCATGATTTTTTTAACTTAATTTTTATTACAGAGTCTTTTGTCGAGCAGTTGTTCGAAGTGACAGCTTGCTATTTCCCGATCGATTATTCCCCTGTAAGCTATTTGCATTTTTTTCCTTTTTTTCTAAGTTGAGCTAGTTTCTGAATCTCGCATTTATTTCAGCCACCCAATGACAGCCGAGGCATAAGTAAGGACGATTTGGTGCTGGGTCTACGGTCATGTCTCGCATCAACCCCAAGATTTGCTGAGCATTGTTTGCCTCTGTTGTTGGAGAAAATGGAATCAGATCTGGAAAGCGCTAAATTAGACACTTTTCAGACATTGGTAAGATAAACCCACATTGGTGAATTCAAACGCATTTGGATTAGTTGTGAAAATCGATAACTAACTTCTTTGGTCGAATTAACCTTTAGGAAGCTTGTGCGGAGGTTTATGGGTTTGATGGCCTGAAAGAGTTTTATTCTGATATCTGGAAAGGAATTCGACGAGAGGTAAAAGCTAATTGACCATCAGTGGTGGCTCGTGCATAGGCACTGTGGAACTGCAGCACCCCATTTAATATAACGAGTCTTTTTTTCTTTAATTCTTTCTAATTTAATTTATTCTTAATCTATTATTTAATTTATTTAATTAACTCTTTTAGCCATCCCCTAGTTAATGAAACAAGATTTTAAAAAATTGTATGCAACTGTGCATTTCACATCTCCAGCGGCGCGGTGTTTTACTGTTGTGAGCATGCACACATAGGAAGCTGCATGCCAGGCTGCGAGGGAGAGATAGGACTGTCGCTCCCACAGTCATGACTGGCGTGCTTCGCAGCATTACTCCGCAGCACCCCCACATATATTTTCTACGAGCCGCTACTGTTGACAATTTACACGGATAACAAGAGGATTTGATATTTCAAATAATTAATTATGGTATATTTCTTCACAGGTTTTTTCCACTTCAAATTTAAATCTCGAGAATGCAGCTTTAAAAGCACTGACCACCATCTTTAAAGTACCTTGTCATTGTGTAGTGCAGGTAAGGCTCTGCTTTTAATAAATCCGACTTCATCAACTCTTTGTCATGTGCTGATCTTAAATAAACTATTGTTTTAGAGGAGCAAAAAAGATTTTTTATCGGATCTTCTTTCCGGCATATTGAAAGGTTAGCTACAGATTTGTCATAATTATTAAATGTGCAACTTTTGCATTTAATCCACTACTTCAACATGGGAATAATTATGTATTTGTCTCTTCAGAAACTGTGTCTTATCTAATTGCATCCGACATGAATTTAATTGTTCCAACTACAAAGTTACTCTGTGCCATTGCAATGGCGTCTGTTTCCTTGTATGATATGATCGCACAAGCGATTGTACCATTGCTTTTAGAACATCATGCCAAAGATGAAGAGGTTTGTTAACATATCTGTGCTGGTTTGTTGCCTTTATTTAGTTTTTAATTGGTTTAATCCCTGGTTATTTTTTATCTAGCTTCCACGACAAAAAATGCTCATGGATTCTCTAACTGCCATTTTGGATTGTCGCCAAAGGTTGCAACCATCTGACAACCAAGAAAGCCCTTTGAGCAACTATAAAAGTGCCTTACTAGCTTTGTATTTTGGCGCCGTTGAAAGAATTTCCGAATCCGATTTGAGGATGGCGGCTATTCACGGGTTGCTTTCCGTTGCAACTATGCCTGGCTTACTAGCCGACGATGAAATCGAACACATTGCGAAACAGTTTACAAAATGTGCTACTTGCGAAATGGAAGAATCTCATAGGTGAGTTCAGAAATCTAATTTTTTGTTTCAATATTTATTTGAAGTTCTTTAAACTCCAAAAGTTCAAGAATATTTCAAATATTTTTTTTTATTGTTGCAGGATGGCTTCTCTTATTGCATTAGCCAAATTGGTGGCTCTTCCTAATTCGGTTGTTGCGAAGTCTACGATAAACGATACTCTGTCTTTCATCAAAGTTGGTACGATAATGTTCACAAAATACATTCAAAATGGCTGCAGTCATATCTCCTGTTAGAACACTTCTTAACCTTAGGTCTGGGAAATCTGTGCAGCGACGCGAGTGGAAATGCAAGTAACTACCAGAATTTGTATGACCGTCACTTAAACATCCTAACTACTGTCGTGGAAGACGCTGAAAGTCTAATGGCAGTCACGCCTGTACTGTTAACTGAATTCAGGAATGCTGTGAATGGTACGCAATATGACATAATATTTAATATTAATGCTATATAAGATGATTGTCAAGTGAAATTCTAATTTTGGAACACAGGAATCGCGGAGTGGAAGTGGGTTCCCATCCTCCAGTGCTTTATTCGATTAGCCAATAAGCGGAAGTTGACACATGTCACGTCCCACTATTGGTGCCAAGAGATTTTATTGATGCTTTTAAACCACTCCTTCACGCAAGGCTGTCACAATTTGCCAGTATTGAATGGTGTGGCTTCGGTTAATTTGGCAGCTGTCCCTCATTTAGAATCCAGGTAAGTTTTCTTATTTTTAGTAATCATGAAAATATTTTTAAATGCTTAAATATGTGAGATCAGATTGCAGAGTGTGCAAGAAACTATATGAATAACTTCTCTAAGTGCATCCTGTGTAAATGAATAACCTCTCCAAATGCATCCTGTGTAAATGAATAACCTCTCCAAATGCATCCTGTGTAAATGAATAACCTCTCTAAATGCATAAAATGTGCCAGTCTTGACTTGGTAACCCGTGTAAAAATGAACCTGTCTAAAAGCATATTTTTCACCGCTCCCAAGAGTATGAACTTAGACAGGTTCTACTGTAGTGTGAAATAGAATGTCTGAGCAGCACACACAATTTAGAATTGGAAACATTGTCTTACAAATTACAAATGTTTGCAAACTGACCAGCGAGTCGCTGAGCCTCTTCGTTTTAGAATCTGATAATTGCTTTACAAATTTTCAAAACTGCACAAAGCTGTTTTTGGTGTCCATATAGTAATATATATACCCAAATATAATTTAGTTTTATTTTTTCATATTATCCATTGTAAATAACACTACATTAAGTACCTATTGTTTATTTTATTTAAGTGATACTTTGGTACTTGTCCTTCATGCATTGAAACCTTATTCCAATACCGAACTTCCGGATTTAGCCATCAACAATGATGACCTGATGGTAAGTTTGTTGTTAAAGCATAGCATAAAAAATCACCTGCTGATCTTATGAAATTTAAAACTTTGATTTTGTTTTCAGTCAGGCGAGAGTCCGTTAACGATTGTTGTTGTCGAGAGTATTTTGAATTCTGCTAAGGCTGAAATATTTAACAACGAAATTCAGGTGTGTCCCGAATTTGCTTTCTATGTTGCATAACTTTTCACAACAAATAATTCGTTGTCTTTGCCATTATCAAAATCTGGAACTGTTTTTGCCAAATCTTAATATTAATTTGAAACAATTGTTTGATTAATACCCCTTTAGGAAAACTTGCATTGCTATCTTATGAAGGCCATTGCACTAATCGAGAATGTCAATTCAACCGAACAGACCGTACTCTCGGCTAGTCGAAGCATTGCCAGCATTTTGAACAAGATACCCGAAGGTATAATGTTATTTATTTATTAGATTTCTTCATCTCATTCTTCCATTTTAAAAGTGATGCATTAAAATTTCGCTTTTATATTCAACAGGAGAATATTTAAGCACAATTATTTCAGAAGTATTCCAACATGTAAACCTAAGTAAGCATCAGCATGAAGTTATACAAGTACATAATCTCGTACATCTTCTAACATGGACAACTAAAGCACTTGTCATCAGGGCGCATCCTAGTATGGACCAATTCATATCAGAGGCAAGTGTCTATTGTAGTATTAGTCTGTGAATTTTTTTTTTTTTTTTTGTAATATGAAGAAACTTGAGTAAAATAATAATTGAGGCAAATAATAAGTTGCATGAAATTTACAATCTTTGATTATTAGATGTTAACATGCTTGCAAGATGAGAGCATTTCTGAGCTGACTTCTAGTGGATTTCAAACAATTTTAAGTGAATCCAAACAGGCTTTGAATGTCCATTGTCATGCAAATGTGCGACTTTTATACAAGCAGCGCTTCTTTCTCGCTACTTCCAAGCAATTGATTAATGGTTTGAACACTGCTAGCAAAGGTAATTTTTTTTTTAATTTGATCGGTTTAATTGCATTTTGTCAATACACCCATACCTCGCTTTACGTCCTAGATATGTTCTGGAAAAGTTGGCCGTAAAGCGAAAAGTCGTATAATGAATGAATTCTTTCTGCATTGTGATTCTCATTTTTTTTCCCTCTTAAACGAAGTGAAACCCATAAGTTGTTTTATTGTTAGCCAAATTCGACCTTGTTTGTGCAAATTTTTGGTGATTTATCACATTTTTTGGCCACTTCCTTTAATTACGGCGTTTTTGTTGGCCGTTATAACAAAACATTGTGTGCCGTAAATCGAAAAAGTGCCGTAATTAAAAAGGCAGTATTGCGAGGTATAAGTGTATTTATTTCGTATTGCATCCTGAATCAGGTTCTAATGATAAATTGTGATTTCGACATCACTAATTAATCTAGTTAAATTTAACAGTTGTTAGAAAAGTGCTTCTGTAGCTGCTTGATTTAAAAATTTTTATTTATGACTTTAATATTTTTCAACAATTTTTAATAAGGGACAAGATATAATTTCTTAACTGCATTGGTGCATCTAACCAGTTGTTTACCAAAAGAGGTTTTCGTAAACGAGGTGACTTCGGTAAGTAAGCAAATTCAAAGTTTAGCTTGTTTCTGGCACCAAAGGCTAATTTGTCTTCTCATGGTATGTTCAGTTGCTGCCGTTGTTCATCAAGGGATTGCTGAGCGACTCGTCTACTCTACTCATTGCCATTTTGAGCACCTTAGCAGATTTAATGGCAGATTCAACAAATTTTGTCGAATCGTATGCTGATACGCTGATCCCGCATTTACTTCGACTCTCTACATTCAAATGTTCCATGGTAAATTGCTACCCGTGTATCGTTTTCTGTATTTTGAGATTTATATGTTGCCAATTTGTAATTTTCAACTTTGGTCTCGTTCTGGCGAATTTGAAATTCTGCAGACAGTTCGCATTAAAGCTCTTAAGTGTCTTGAGCTTTTGACAAACATGCCGCTACATGTCTGCATTAAACACAAACACGACGTGACTCGGAAACTGGGTGAAGTGATTGACGATCCAAAGCGACTTGTGCGGAAGGCAGCAACGGTGACTCGCAGCAGCTGGTAATGGACTTTCAATATTAATATCTGTAACGGTTTCTCTTGGCGTTGACAAAACTATTTTATCATCCACATACGGTGGAACCCGCGTTTTTCCTTTTTTAAGAAGTCGATTTTTTCAGTCCCGAAGTAAACCCAATAGGATTAATGTTAACTTTACCCTTGTATAAGGTTTCCTGTATGAGAAGTTAAATCTCACGGTCCGGAAAGTACAATTATAATGTAATTTTTCCCCGCTTAACGAGTTTTTAAGTCGCAATTCATGTATCGATCTACTAATATGGCGATATAACGAAAAAAAACTACGAATTCCCTAAAACTCAATCTCCACAAAGGAATGATAGTTGAAGATTTATCCCTTGAAGAAGTTGTGGTTTTAAAAGTGGAAGCTAATCCCACTAATAAAAGCACAACGTATAATTTCAAAATCATCGAAGGTTAGTTTAGGTTAGGTTGGGTAGATTTGAGCTCATATGAACTTATACTGAACTCCCAACATTCAAGTTTAGTTTTCCCCAAACGGCATGTTTACTTTATATGGGGGTTTTGAAGTATAGTGATAACAGAAACACAGGTGATATTGTAATGAATTTTATTTAAGCTTAGTTGTTGCAGTTTTGAGTCATTGCTTCCAATATCTTTTGTTAATATGTGTTAATATTAATGGGCATTTCTTTATTTAGGTTCTTGGTCGGAAGCTAGCAAGCCAAACGGCAGATTTATTTGATCTTATCAAGTAAGCTGATTTTGTTACAACATCAGGCACC
Source organism: Julus scanicus (assembly GCA_034698625.1). Lineage (NCBI taxonomy): Eukaryota > Metazoa > Arthropoda > Diplopoda > Julida > Julidae > Julus > Julus scanicus. The sequence continues at coordinate 5,327 of JAQGBW010001778.1, read as the reverse complement.
ATTTTACTTATGCAAATGTTTAACAAAGTTCGATAATGCAAATTGAGAATATATAATATGCAATGCAATACAATGCAATATTACTGCAGTATAACCAACCACTTTCCCATTTAAATCCATTAAGAGGGATTGAAACCCTATCCCTTTTAATGGGTAAATTTGCAACGACACTCACAGCCAAACAAAAAGAGATTACCAAAAAATAAAGATTGTTTGAAAGAGCTTGATACATCAGCAAGGGCATTCAATTGTCGTTTTCTGGAAGGGAGTCATTTCTGTAAGTCCTTTTCTGGCAATCATTTATCCCACATGGAGTCTTGGACTTGCAGTCTGATCTAAATTGTTCTCCTTTCAAACATGAAAAGCAATCGATTGTCTTGTCCTTAACAATATTAGTTCAACTGGTTAATAAATTACCTAAGTTTTTGCATTTAAAAAAACAAAGCTTTTTTACTATGTGCTTATTTATGTAAATGTAGTCTTGTTACTTCTAGATTTATTTTACAAACATCCAGTTTGGTGTTACAACACGAGTTTGTATTCCAATATTGCACGAACATTGCATTCAAGACTCCATCTTGTTCATCTGACTTCAGATTCCTTGCCTACACCATCTGTATATTTGTTTGCAATTTTGAATATAATTTGTCCATTTGTATTAAGTTTCTTGTGTGATATTTCTATTTGAGTAACCGAGTAGGTACTGAACCACTTAATGTTCTACGGCTGCAGTAAACTCTATTGTGGTGTGAGGATCTATGAGGGGTCTGGGCTAAAATGGACACAGTGTGGACAGGGGGAGGGAAGTCAAATTTTGAAGGAATCCCGGGGACGAATTGTTTGAATGGCCCCTAAACTGGATGCATTTTAATTATCGGGCACCTGAAGTCTCGTAGCCATCTGCCGCCCCGACTTGAACGGATTAAAATTCAGTGAATTGTGCGTCGTAAATTCGTTTGTTTGTTTGTTGGTTTTTAACGTTGGCCTATTTCTGCAACTAAGGATACACACCAACGCCAGGGGACGAGCCTTTATCATCTACCTGGGAATTTTGCCTACGAGGAGGGACTTCCGCCCCCTCTCGAGGGTCTTTAACGAGCAACAATCAACACCGGACCTCGGTTTAAACTCTCATTCCAAAGAACCGCTACTTGGGGAATTGCTCCCATCCGTAATAATTCCCACCTTCCTCGACCGGGGAGCGAGCTCCGCATCTTAAAATCGAGAGGCAAGCACGTAACCCACTCTACCGCCGGCGTTGCAAGTTCGTAATGGTGCCCATGCATGATCAGCTATTTTTATGCACTTGAAGTTGCTTAAAATTATTTCAAAAATGGAAGAACAACGATTCATCCAGCCGTCATTTTTACCACAAGGAAGGAACGCAAATTTGAATATGATGTGTATTGAAACGGATCTGGAAAAAAACAATCGTGTAAATAGCTGAGCTTGAAAATTTTCCATGACAAGTTCATCCAGAAATAGAGGTAAGACAGAAAACTTAAGTTCACACTCAATCTAGAATTTTAAAGGCCTTTTCGAAAATAATTAATTTGTATTAAGCGCCACAGAAACGCAGATACTCATTAACAGGTCGGGACATGTTATTTCCGAGTGAGTAGTTGACCATTTATACCCACTAAACATGGTGTTTTTTAACCAAAGGCAAGAGTCAAAAATAGAAAGTTGAGTGTCAATTCTTGAGACAGTGATTTTCTAGAAATTTTCGTTCAATGTTTGACTGTTCGTTAAGAGGGATCACAACCCTATCCTTTTCAATGGGTCGGACTTGCGAAGATACTCACAATTGAATGAGGGAGGTTTGGGTGGGGGTGAGAATTGATTGCAAGTGCCTCATATCGTTGTTTTTCACTTTAAAATGGTAGATTTTTAAAAAAATAATATGAAGTTTGAAAAATGTCCGTTATTTTGCACGATAGGCAAGTTGTGAGTGCAAAAATTCAAATAATAATTTAATTTTAAAAAATCTACTATTTTAACGTGAAAAAAGACATGAACATGACCTTGCTGATTTATAAAGCTATTTGAAACAATTTTTATTTTTATTTAATCTTTTTTTGTTTGACTGTGAGTGTCGTTGCAAATTTTCCAATTCAGAAAAGCAAAACTCCAAATGGTTGATTCACTGCTGTTAGGAAGAAAATTAAAAGATTAGCATGTGAAGCTCGAAATGAAAACCCAGATACCGCTTTACAACATTAATTTTCATCACGAATTTTCAGTTTATAGAAATTTTCTTTCTGATTCTCAATGAAGAAGAGTATGTTTTACAAGATTTTTATAAAGAACGTGCAATTTAAATCGCGTTTTATTTTTTTTTAAATTCTGAACCATTAAACCGTTTATTCTCGATTCAGTTTTTTTTAAAAAAAAAGTTGAAGACCAGCTTTCTGATTCACGAAATCAAGGGTTAATTGGAACATCCAAATAAGAACATTGTAACTTAAAAGCTTCATTTCAATTTGATAATACAGCCCTGGGTTTTCAACAGAAGGCAGACAAATTCAGAACAATAGTTCGCCAATTGACAATGCTACTGCACGTATGCATGTTTATTGTATGCACCTGAGTCACTTATTACAGCTGTTTGCGTTGATTTAATGATGACATTATAATGATTTATAACAGGCTGAATATACAGTCAAATATGTAACATTTGGGCACTTCTAAAGTGTGCGAGGGATGATCAAAAGTTCCACGACTTTTTTGATTTCATACCAAAAGAGCGTTGGGGAGCTGTGTGGTTGGCAGCAATGGTTGCTGTGATATTTTCTGAGCTGAACTGTTTTTGTTTATTCTCTACAACCTTCTTGAAAAGAAGAGAAACACGTTTCTGTCAAGTTGGGTAAAATTTTTACAGAAACTTTTCATATGTTGCAAGAGGCTTTTGGAGATGAGTCGATAACAGTGTTATGAGTGCCCTATCTATTTCAACGGGTGAAATTTTAAAACACAATCACAGCCAAACAAAACGAGATTAAATAAAAATAAAAATTGTTTAAAATAGCTTTATAAATCATCAATGGTAATGCTTAGTCGTTTTTCACTTTGAAATGGTAGATTGCTTTAAAATTAATAAACAAGTTTGAAAAATGTCCATTAATTTGCATTCTCGTGCTGGCAGAATGTGCAACTTAACTGGGGGATGGCTAAATAATTTATTAAATGTAAATTGAAGAATAAATGAAATTAGAAAGAATTAAAAAAAAACTTACAAGGTGTGTAAATTAAGTAATGAGACTAGCAACGTAGCATTCGATCTGTCAACAATGGGGATGGGTGACTTGGAGGGGCGGTAGATGAACATGTGTTACACCTTCTGTACGAGTTTGAACTTGTTAGAGTCATTTGGTTGTCCCTAGCGAGTTTTTCCATGAAACATTTTTTCCTAGTGCGTTCTAAAAATCGCTAGGGACAACCAAATGACTGTAGCAAGTTCAAACTCGTTGTGAAGGCGTATCAATGTTCATCTACCGCCCCTCCATGCCACACATCCACATTGTTGACAGATCGAACTCAACGTTGCCAGTCTCATTACTTAATCTATACACAACTTATATGTGTTTCATGTTTCGTTGATATATAGATTTATAACAATCAAAACTTTTTTAAAGCCACCTCTCTTTAATTTGTAACATTCATCATGGCACGAAATATCCAGAAGGATGAATCAAGCATTATAAAAAAAACTACAATGCGAAATAATGATGTATATACAGGAAATTGTATATTGCCAGAACATCCTGGAATACAATTCATTTTGATATTAAACATTATTAATACACTGAATGTGCAGGTGGGCATTCAAATTTCACTTCAAAAACATTGTACTTAAACGTGCCTATACTGCTTTACTGTGTATAAATTTAGGTCAAGTTTGACAAATGTTTTGGCACATGTGTTATGTCGTCATATACGTGTAATTGTTAAACACTTTCAGTACCATCCAGAGCTTTGATAGGAACGTAGCATATATGCAACTTATTGAACACTCCATTTTAAATGACATTTAGTGAGAAAATGCTTCCAAAATTAGTTGGCAGAACTCGACAATTGACTGTGTTGTTCGTAATTGGCACCGCCCTGTTAACTTTGGTATATATCATTGGAATTGCAATATTTGCTAGTGATCAACTGATTCTTTGGTCAATGAGGAATGTCGACGATTACCTCAACGAAACTTGCATCAACCATCATGTTAACAACTCCACACTGAGGCACCAAGACTTATGTTGCAAGGTGAACTTTTTGTTGGCAGTTATTGTGGTCACTTCATCAACATCCAATTTCCAACAAAGGGCTGTTGTCAGAAGCACGTGGGGTACGATATCCCGTCGTGAAGACATCGTGTTGGTCTTCCTGTTGGGTCAGACCAACAACAGTACAGTGCAGCAAAAGATCTTGGAGGAAGATGCTGTCTTTGGAGACATCATCCAAGGCGAGTTTCTAGACACCTATTTGAACTTGACTATGAAAGGTATCGAGATGTTGCGATGGGTAAACACGTATTGTTCCAATTCTCACTTCATGTTTAAGATCGACGATGATGTCTTCTTAAACTCTGCCAACTTCTTGAAATATATTCAGGAGCTTCATGACAGTGGTGAATCTAAGGCGTTGATTGTGGGTCGTTTGGGCAAGGGCTACAAACCTGTCAGAAGCAAAAAAAGCAGGTATTACGTCTCGGAGCAAGAGTATGCCCAATCATTGTATCCAGATTTCGTCCATGGTCCATCCTACTTGTACACCAAAGAGGCAGTACCTCTCATCATTTCCGCTGCGACCCAGCTGGTGAAATCTAAATCCTACATCCATCTTGAAGATGTGTTTTTGAACGGAATTTGCGCAGAAAAAACAAATGTCACTCTGGTCAACCTAAACAGCATAACTGTTTTTGGACTGAATGACGTTTGCACTGCCCACCATTCGATAACGATTCATGAAATTGGTATCTCGCAAATGTACTTTTTGTGGTGGCTTGTCCACGACCCACATTTTAAGAAGTGCCAAAATATTTTTACTATTGAGGACAACATCTTTTTCAAAATCCTACGTGGCAAGCCATACTCTTTGTCATAGAATACCTATATGTAGGTCCTTCATGACTAGTGCTTCATCAAATGCTGTACTTGGAACAAGGCCGTATACTTTATGGAGGAGAATCTTGGGGTTAAATCTCACGCCTCCTCCGAAATCCAGAGATTTTATAAATTTTAAACCGATTACAACATATACAGTATGTAAAATTTATATTCACCCCACCACCTTGTTCATGCTATGGATGCTTATAACATGTTTCATAATCA
>JAQGBW010001777.1:0-23382 GCA_034698625.1 Julus scanicus | reverse complement strand
CAAAGCATGCTTATTTGCTTACAATTACCAATTTTTTAAAAATTGGTGAAATTTTTAACGTTTTATTAACGTTTTCGTAAATTTATTTAAGCCTATATGCTATACGAATACGTTAAAAAAACGTTTCCAAAAAAACCATTCCTTAATTAATTTTTTTAATTAAAAATTTAATATGCATTGCAATGCATATTAAATATAATTAACATTTCATGTACATTTCTTTTTTTTAAAGTACTTTTCAAAATTTCGAAAACGTTTTTTTAACGTTAAAAAAACGTTTCCAAAAAAACCGTTTTTTAATTCACCAATAAAAAACGTTGTTTTCACCAGGTGTGCTACCAGGGTAATGCCTCGTCTAACGAAGCTACGGAAATCTTTAACGGTGACACTAGCCTCTTTAGTAAGCCTGGTCTTTCCCATCTCTGTAGCGTTTTTTAAATTCTACAGGATATTTTAAGTAGATATTATATGGAAAATACAAGGTTGGATGCCAATTGATTATTCCAACTATATATGAAATTTGGACTCCCGCAAGTCATTTGTGATACATGTTTTAACAAGCTGTTGATCCCATTTTTGCTTGAGCTGTTTTATCGTAATTTCCCACTATCTTTACATGCCAGATTGTGAAGCTATCTGATAGCATTAGGAATTTAATCAAACTTTAACCCTTCTTTATTTAGACCGGTTGATGTAAACTTACCTTAAAATGATTCGGCACCTATTCTGGCCGGAAATCAAAACTAATATTTTTTATGGATTAACAGTGCTGCGGCCACATTTTTTTTCACCCAGTTTGTTAGTATTTATATTAGTTTATAAGAAAATTTTGAGAATTGATATGCTGTCATTCTTTTATTATTTCACATAATACCATTTAAAATAACAACGTAAATTTTGAAACTTCAATGGAAGAATCTGAGATTTTATGTACAAGAACAACCAAAGTAAAACGATAACTATGAAAATAGCATTGGACCTCGTTTATTCCGGGTTTTAAGCAGATTTGTGTTTTGCCGTTAGTATTTTGAGTGGTATTTCGAATCTGGAATCGATTAGAAAAGGGCACATCCGAACATCCGTTTCGTTTTTTGTTGCGAGAGTATATTTATTAACACAATTTACACAATTTCACCGTTCAACCCTTAAAACTTGTTTAAGGTAATCCAGCTACTAATCCACCTTCAATTCCGCACTCGTTGGTACCACGACGGATCTTGAAGAATCCTGAAAGTGCGTACAAATCGCTCATCATTAAAGCAGCATGATAAAGTGATTGAATTATCTTCTGTTAATTGGCATTTGCCACTGAGTGTTACCTTCTGCACCCCAGTCTGAGTTCCATGAGTTTGCAACTAGCCAGTAATCGTCACCGGCTTCGTTACCCCAACCTAAGATCTTGACTGCGTGTCCTCCCAAATATTCACCAGTGGTGTGATGGTAGACTCCTGCAGAAACGGAATCAGTACACTGATTTTGTGAGTTTTACTCAACAGGAGGGATTTTGCTTTAATTAACATGATTATCAGTTTCCGTAACTTACCAGATTTGTAGTTGACGAAATCTTCGTAGACATCATAGGAAGCTTCGATTGGACCATTGGTTTGGATCTCAGTTTGAATTTCAGAGATGATTCGGGAAATAGAGTATGCGCTGGATCCTGTCAAGTAATCGGAATCTCAATTAACCAAAGAATTACAAAGAACTGGAAAGTTTTTTTTAAATTTCACTATTGCAAAGTTTTGCAATAAGATTGCGAAAGACGCTATTCTGCAACTTCCTCCATCAAAGGGTGACCGTATTTTGGGACTACTTCTTCTCTCGTAATATCATTTGAGGTCTATTGCGAATATACTAAGCCCTTACCAACGTGCTTGTCCCCAGTGTAGGTCTTGTCATATCCCTGGATGCAATACTCCTTGCAGACCGGAGTGTTGTCGTCTCCGCACGGCTCTCGGGTGCCGTTGACGTGGTGCTCGCATGCCGCGATGGAGTAAGGCTGGCATCCCTCGCCGCTGTTGTAGTTACCGCCGGTGACCAGACCCTTGTTGGTCCAGTAGTTCCAGGCCATGTCCGGGTAGCCTCCATCACATCTGGAATTTGATTTATTTGGTTGAGGATCATTGAGAACCAGGAGAACTTTCTAAAACCAACTGGACGGTCTCTTTGAAGAAGAGCCTGGAGAAGGGCAGAAGTCCTGTATGCACTTACCCGAATCCGCAAGAGCCGCAGCAAGAGAGCAGATCCTCGGCGGAGATGTGGAAGTCTTCGTTGTTGTGGATGCAGTAGCGGTCAGTCATGGCTTCAACGGCACCGAAGGCCTACAAGAATATAATGCAACTTCCTGTTGATCTGTTTGTGGATTTTACCCTGGTATGATATGACAATGACATCCGACAGTGTACCGAGTCTCAAGGACCCAGCAGCATTTGTGTCCACTCACCCAGCAAGAGCCGCAGCCTCCTTGGTCTCTGACCTCCTTGATGGACTTGCAATCTGGCCAGTTGTCGCGGGAGTCGAATTCTGCTGGGATGGCATCCAGGTCTACCTTGATGCGCTTCAGCGGAAGGCTGGACTTGAATGTCTTGCGCACACCCATCAGGTGCTTCAGCTGCTCCAGGGTGGTGCCTTCCTTGAAGTTCTTGCCGGCTGTCCAGCTCTTCTGGGCGCTGTTGATGTGCGCGATGAACTCCTCGGACAGGGCCTTCGGAGGGGTTGAGCCCATGGCTACGGCGGCCACGCAGGCCAAGAACACTAAGACTACTTTCATTTTGAAACCTACAGAATCGATCTGGGTATTAGTAGAGCTAATTCCGGTTATTTGGAACAAATCTTCGCATAATTGGGACATTTGAGTGATTGGGCTGTTCCCATAGTTCACTTTAAAATCGATTTAGACCATCTTGATAACCTGATGACGTCACGTGATACCGTGATGGTCTACACTGTGTCATATCACTGATGACGGCACCTTGGTATCATTTTCACTATTTTTTCATTACATTTTGTGTGATTTGACTTTAAAAGTGATAAAATGGTTTTTCATAAAGCAATGTATTAAATAAATAAGCAGATGCTCAGTTTATAATCATTTTCTCGGATCAAATGCTCTTTAAATTTCTTTTTCCTGAAGTAAATGCTCATGTTCATACTTTCTTGAGTAAATGCTCTTGTTCATACTTTTTTGAAGTAAATGCTCTTGTTAATACTTTCTTAAAGTAAATGCTCTTGTTCATATACTTTCTTGAAGTAAATGCTCTTGCTTATATATTCTTAAAGAAAATGCTCTTGATATATATACTTTCTTAAAGTAAATGCTCTTGTTCATACTTTCTTTAAGTAAATGCTCTTGTTCATACTTTTTTGAAGTAAATGCTCTTGTTCATACTATTTTGAGGTAAATGCTCTTGTTCATACTATTTTGAGGTAAATGCTCTTGTTCATACTTTCTTGAAGTAAATGCTCTTGCTTATACTTTCTTAAAGAAAATGCTCTTGTTCATACTTTCTTGAAGTAAATGCTCTTGTTCATACTTTCTTAAAGTAAATGCTCTTGTTCATATACTTTGTTGAAGTAAATGCTCTTGTTCATACATCATACTTTGTTGTAAGAGCAAATGCTATTTATCATGCTTTCTTAAAGTAAATTCTCTTGTTCATACTTTGTTGTAAGAGCAAATGCTATTTATCATACTTTCTTAAAAAGAAAATACACTCTTTTATACTTTCTTAAAAGAATTCATTTTTGTAAGAGCAAATAGCTACTCTCGTTTTCTTTAAACAGCTCGAACTTTTAAGAGTTCATATTTATATATAAGGCTATCGTTTAATTTTGATAAGAAATAAATAAACTTTTCAAAAAATACATATGTGGTAAAACTGTATAATTTTTTTTTTTTTTTTTTTTTTTTTGCGAAATAAGTGTACCAGCAGTTATTATTAAATTACTAAAACGGCCATCGGGCGAGCTGACAACCTGGCCAGTACTCCACTGCTTGCAGGAGCAAATGCTCAAGTTCATACTTTCTTGAAAAAGTTTGTACTTTATAAGCAAGTGCTCTCGTTTGTACATCAATCTCAAAACTAATAACAAGATATGCTTACCTGTGCAGATAGAAACAATGCGACAGTAAATTATTGTTGAAATTCACCTTTCTTTTATAATGGCAATTGTTATCTAATCCCGATACTCCGCAAAAACGTCATTAAACTCATTTTTAATCTGATTTTGATGTTACAAAATTGATCGGAGCATCTCGTGTCCGCATTATCGAAGACACGCAGATTTGAAATTTAGCAATTTTGTGATAAAATGGCGTGTCTTCGATTGTACCAGGCACGCAGATAATCGTTCCTATCAAACTTCAATTTGATGTTATTTATATGTAGGACAAAATTGTTCTGGAATTTGATTCTTTCGAACATTATGTTGTCCGAGTCGGTTACACCTGATTTACCTATTTCAATGACGTCATCACTGGGTGTAGCTATGACCTAAAAAGTGTTCGTTCTATAAATGATGACATTATTGGTAAAAATTTCGAATATTGACTCAACCCATGTAAAATCGTCGCCATTTTGGAGTCTGAAATCGAAACTGTTTGCTAATTTTTAATAAATAAACTTTGGCGTTTACAGACATTAAAACATTGCAGAAGTTACAGTAGATACATATATTTAATCCCCTGTTATTTTTAATTTTCAGGTTAACCGCAAACATATTAACATGATTCGACTTCGGTGATCTCCATGCTGACTCTGAAGCAGTGCTTGAAGCCGTCTTTGCGGGTGGCCGCTTCCGGTTTCTGGCCCATGTTCCAACTTTTCCGGCATTTGGATCTCTGCCACTACCGGTCATCCAAGATGGCCTCTGCAAAGCCTCCGAACATAGTGATATACAGTGATGGTCAACCGGCTAAAATTATGGAGACCCTGTCCAAAGTGCTGACCGCAGACAAGTACGTGTTCCAAAACCTGGACGAAGATCGAATGTCCAGCGAGCCTTGGCAGGACAATGTCCAGCTGTTGGTCGTCCACGATCATCGGGACTTCACGGACCGCTTCCGGGGGATCCTTTCGCGGTACTGGACCGATGGGGGTAAGATCCTGGTTGTTGGCGCCCACTTTGGACGTTGTCTGGACTCTTTCGGAACTGCGACTGAACTGCCTGTTAGAAACGGCATCAGAGTCAGTCACCATCTTCACGGAATGATCGCCTTAGATCTGAGGACTGATCTTCTGGAACAGGGAGTAGGACAGTACAAGATCGAGCCCATTGCTGTCGAAGAGGACACTAATGTGGTAGTCATTGGAGCTGTCAGGTCCAAGGAGAAAGATGGACTCTTAGTATTCTCGCAGGTACGTTAGTCTTGGCGCCATATGGGCTTTTAGAAATCCAATAATGGGACCTTATGCAAATGTGGCATCAGGTGATGCCATATGTTTGGACTTGCATCAGTGGCAGATATAACAGGGCGGCAAATGGACAAGTGCCGCCTGGGCCCCTACTCAAATGGGCCTTCAGTGATTTCAGACGGTGCACAAGCCCAATCCAAATCCTATACCTGCCATGTATTTTTTCAAACACATTTATCGAAAGAATACACATATTTTACATTAAGTGGCTATTCAATGGTTAAATATGGCACATACTGACCATACTTGACCATCAGTCAGTGATTGAATGTGTCTTGTACTACATGCATGGTTAGGGGTGACCCATAAATTATGTCACACTTTTTTGCCTCTTTTTAAACACCCCCCACCCCTTTGTCACAATTGTCACAAATTTTACTACACCCCATCCATAATGACGACAACAGGACCCATATCTTTTTTTCCGACTGCTATTCAAAACTTCAAATGTTAAAATTTACCGCATATTTTTTACCGTTTGAAATAAATTTTGATTGTGTGATGTCACATTACCAAACCACCCCCACCCCTTGGTCACAATTGTCACAAAAACAAACCACCCACCCCCCTAGGTGTGACATAATTTTTGAACGGCCCCTTATATTAAATGCTTAAAAGCAGTGGCATATACAAGGTATGATGGTATACCTGTTGTGGAAATTTTAGAATTTCTGTTAAAAATCCACCAATAAAAGCAAATCTACTTTACAAAAGAACGTTTCTTTATTGGAAAAACCTCTTTATTTATGTTGGAGCTATATATCAAGTGTGTTTGTGAACATTCCTTAGTTCTTTTCGAAGTCTTAATTCTTCTCGTCCCGTGACATTTGAACCCGTTTTTCCTAACCTTTCTCTCATACTTAATCATTCTGTTGCAAAAATAAATAGAAACAGAAAGACAACGACGTTGGTCTCATTATTATGAACATGGGATGAATCAGTGGCTCGGTGGATCCTAGCCATGTTGGTTCAGCTGACCGTGGCTCATCCCATCTTTCCTCCCCCCCCCCCTTCCTTTTTTGTGGGGGAGGGTTACCCTCTTTTGGATTTTTTAATCCCGTGGCCCGGGTTTCCGATGTTCGAGCTAGGGTTACTTGGGTAGCTAGCTGCATGTCGGTTAACGCTTGTTTTCGCGTCAAACTCTGATTAATTGCTCCACTGTTCTGTTCGCTCTTCAGGAATGTCGGTTCAGCCCGTGTCTTTGACCCACAGATCCTTCGGGTCACTAAGCCTAACTACACTTTCGACTGACGGATTTTGGGCGATGGAAACCCACGGAAACGGGATTTACTCTGCCAAAACAAAAGAAAAGTAGACGAAATGACTAAGTGGCATCATTTCAGCTTTCCAGTTGGGTTGGCAGAAGTAGCCTAAACACTAATGATACATCATTACCAACAATAGTAACAATTTTAAATGATGCCCTCGTGTGGACATGCAATGCTTATGATGTGCCCTAAATTCGGTCATTTCTGTTTTTTGAAGTGTGTCTATCAAAATAAATTGTACTTCTGGGCCACTGATCCAATGATTCCAAAAGCTGGGAAGTATTGAATGGACATGTAAACATATTGATGTGAAACGATTAGTTAATCTTTTAGAACATGTGTGTAAGTCTTCCAAATGAATATGTATGTACAGTGGAACCTCGGTTTACGAACTTAATCCGTTTCCAGACCCTGTTCGTAAACCGAAAAGTTCGTTAACCGAATCAATTTTTCCCATTGCAATTAATGTAAATCCAAATAATGCGTTCTTTGTCCTATAACTTCTTTTTAACATGTTATGGCTTTGGCTTATGTGTGGAAATATTATATAGTACAGAAAGGAAATAAATTTAACAGTAATATTAGACGAAAGCAGTTTAATATATACATCCATATACATCCAACATTATAGGAAATAAAGACACCCACGTGATGTCGTCATGCTGTGAATCAAGTTCATTTGCAGATTCTGTTTAAAGAATTTGCTTTAACAATCATTGTTTTCATTAGAAAAATTACCGAAAAATTTGTATTATTTTCCTATTTGTAAACCGAATTGCTCGTAAACAGAGACGTTCGTAAATTGAGGTTCCACTGTATATGTTTAAAAAAAGTTTTAAATAATTTAGCAGCAGTATTACTGCAGTTTTCTACACTTCTTTAAAACAAATTCAGTTTTTTTTTTACCATTCGTAATTGTAAAATATTTGCAGTTTTAAATTATGCCATTTTACTGCAAAAGTACTGGAGTTAATTTGAATAAAGTGCAGTAGATTTTCTGCTTGGTTGACGGCTTGTATTTTGATGGTTTAACTTAAGCGGCTTATCGCCATTTTGTAACTAAGATAAGTCAACATCTTTGTCATTTGTGTTCGAAAGTTATTCAGGATTTGACCTATATAGACCGAGCATCTGATCTTTTCACTGCCGATTTTTTTTTCATTTCTGATACAGAACTGTGTTTACTCGTATTAGCTACACCAACGTCATCTCATCCCAATTTTTGTTTTCTTTGGGTTTTCCCCCAGCGTGTTATTTCGTTCAGAGAGCATCCCTGGAACCACTGCTCCGAGAGGGGCATAACATATGTTTGGTTAATTTCAATTTTTAATCTTGAATGGGAATCCCCTAGATCCCTCTTCAATCTAAATAATATTTTGGCAGGTTTTAGCGTATTAAGGAAGCTCCCCTTCATCCCTTGGATGGCCACCAGGTGGCGTCTAATCCTCGCCGTGTGTTATCTCGCCTGGTATATTTGTACCAAATGTAGATCTTTTTAGGGGATCTAACATGTACTGGTTGAAATAGTTCGCTGTATACATTTTCCTTTAGAACAGTTTCCCAGATTTAGAACAGATATATTAAAACAAAACAAAATGATTTGTTCCAATTTTAAAGTGCGTTCTAAATCTAAACAACATGGCCGACTTTATACAGGCATGTGTTTGCTGGAACGACATCGTTCCACTTTGCGAAATAATTTGGTTAGGTGAGGGCAGGTTAGACAAAAACTGGGTTCAAATAACAATATATAATAACTTTAACGAAAATTATTCTATATAATGCGAGTCGGTGAAGTGGGTTGTCGGCAAGGTGGGTCTAAGTTGCTGGAACACAATATTATGAGCCTGTTGTCAGTCCTAAATATCCATAATTATTTACCAAAATATTCGAATTTGTTAAACATTGGAATATGTTTGGTATGTTAGCTATGATGTGAATACGCGTATATTGCTTTAGGTTTAAATAACCCACTCTAGCAATTAAAAACCATAAACGAAATAAAAAGGACTTAAACACGAATTTCGATGTACACGCTTCTGTAAACTCTTTTCGGCTGCAATTTATTATGCCAAAATTGATTTTTGAGAGTCATACAAACGTATTCAAAGCTCTCCCCAATTTTAATAACTTCATAATTTGCTCAAGAGTGGCCATTATGCTTCTTGGAGGTTAAATTAAGCGTCGCGACACTCGATTTGCTTTTGATGTGGTTGTTCTTCGCCGCCATTAAATAAATTGTAACAAACTGAAAATGTTCATAGTTCAATTATGGATAACGACTCGAAAATGCGAGTGCGTACTAGAAGAAAAAAATCGTTAAAAATGATCAAATATTCAATTATGGTAATTCTCCTCAATGGGTTACATTACATGTACTGTTGTTATTCTTTGCCTAAACTCAAAGATTTAATTTGATGAAAACACTCAACCCTCACACATCCTTACCAAACCTGACCTGATTTCTTGAGTTATAATCTTAACTAAGCAAATTTAACCATGTTTGTTACAGGTGGAACTAAGTGAAGATAACCGCGAAGTTTCCCAATGGACAAAGTTAGTACTAAAGGACATTTTACACGATTATTTCGGTCTGGACTGCTCCCACTCTGACCCCGGAAGCCCTTTCGTGTTGGGTCCCTGTTACGTCATGGCTGCCCTTCCGTCCACCTCGGAGGCTTTCGTCCAATCCTGGCAACGTCAAGTCGAAGGCGAGCGCCTCGAATGCCCCAAGGTGGCCCTAAGACTCTTCAAACAGGGGATCACGCAAGATACCGGCCCAAAATCGAAACCCGAAATCGCCCTGGTCATGGGCCAACCGCGGGAACCACCGACAACATTTCGAGACCAACTCTATTTTGACCACTTGAAAACTCGTACCCTCGGACGGGTGGTCTGGTACGGAGAGGTGCTAACCAGCACCATGGACCTGTTGGATAGGTGAGCTAGATGGTATCTATCTGTCCTATAGGTGGTTTGCTATCCGCAGTGTGGCACATGGTACCAAAAACATAAATGGGGGACATACTATGGCCCTAAATACGTTTTCCAGTACGGATATGCCTTGGAAAACGCCCTGTTACCCCTCAAGATGAGGAAACTGGGGCAGAAATTGATGGGAATATCCCTGAACTTGTTATTAAACAGTTTTTCAGAAATCCAAAATCTGACCCAACGGTATGACAGTTGACAAAGGAAATAAGAACTTCTAAACTTAAGAACTTTTAATCTAAATGATGTGTATGTGTGTATAAACCGCACCTTAATTTGACCCTAAATCAATTGCGCATGCCTAAAGCCCCATTGGAAACACAAACACACCCTTGTTTGTATCGTCATTATCATCATCAATCCCCTTTTAGCGTTTACATTGATGCGAATTAAGGGTGTGGTGAAAACCAGCCTCACCACAAGTGCGGTTATGATTCGCGCATTTTTAGGCTTCTTTTTTTGGGAGGTGGGTAAGGGGGTGACGGGGGCACTCGGCTGTCAACTCTGGCTAATTCCCATTAAGTTTGAATGACAGCTTTTTCCCACTTTAAATCCAGTTCGTGTTGACTTTGCAGATTGGATCGTAACTGCCGTTGATTAACTTTTGGGACCTCGGGGTGCCACCCGCGCCCTAGAAACAAAACGTTGCTTTTGGGGGGTGGGGGGGTTGATCATGTGGCTCACAAACAAGATTCAGTACCCCAGTACCAGGGTGGAATAATTAGATATGGACATGTGTATGGGAAACGCATGATACAGTGGAACCTCGGTTTACGAACAATTCGGTTTGCGAACACCACATGTTGTTTCACTTTGTGAACGATGCTTCAGTTTACGAGCACCACATATTCTTTCGCTTTACGAACAATGCTTCAGTTTACGAACACCACATGGTGTTTCGTGTTACGAACAATGCTTCAGTTTACGAACACATGTTGTTTCGCTTAACGAACGTTGCTTCAGTTTACGAACACATGTTGTTTCGCTTTACGAACGTTGCTTCAGTTTACGAACACATGTTGTTTCGCTTTACGAACGTTGCTTCAGTTTACGAACACCACATGTTGTTTCGCTTTACAAACTACGCTACAGTTTACGAACACATTTCTCTGGACCACCAATCACTATCTTCGTATAAATTATATAGGGCCATATATGCGCTATATTATGCCCCATATATGGTATTTTCATGTGTCTTAAAACTTTATATATTTAAACTCAAATGGACCTTTCAGTCCATTCCATGCAATTAAACCAGCTGTCTATAGGACCAAATGAACAAACCAGAATAATAGGGCCTGCACATAATACATGCATCATGCATGCAGGACAACATATGATGGTCCTCGATGTGGTCCCATTATCCGGAATTCACAAGGCCCATTGATATTTTATATTAAGCATGATTCATTGGCCTCATTCCGAACTAGGAATAATTTACATAGCATTTGTTCTGTATTTGTGATTTCTGTATTTACAGTTTCCAATGGACCCATTCCAAATGCTGGCGAAAATGTAGTTTATCTGTAAGCCCAAACACAAATGCCACTTTCCTTTAATAATGATGAGCAATATTTACGTTAACGGCACACATTTGATTTTGCCACATTATTGCAGTCTTCGTGGTCATTGTGGGAAGACCGCCATTTTCTAAATATTTGTGTTTCAACGAGTCCCTAAGGATTAATAAACCATGATTAGACGAGGGGTGAATCCATATGAAGGGGTTTGAACAAGGGGCTTATTATCATTTGTAGCATAAGGTGCTATAGGGGAAATACGCACGCGTTTAAACACGTTGTCAGAACACGCTATTTCCAAACTTTTAAGTTTCAATATGTTTTGATCGTTTAGATTCTATATAATGGAATTTATCATTAATAACTTGTTTTCTAATTAACTTTTTCTTCTTTGCAGCCCGCATATTCCTCAAGGGGTCGTTTGCATCGCTGGTAGACAAACTGGAGGCAGAGGTAACGCTAAACATGTTTGTTGTTCTAAAAATGTCTTCGATGTTTGAAATTGTTCTAAACGGGTTGTGTGCAAGTTTTTTTTAAATTTGTGTGTGGTGTTCATGCTAACGATGTTTTCAGTGTTTTAAAAATAGTTTTTAAATGCGTTCTTAGATTTTATGTATTTATTATTTCAATAACAGCATTTGAAAATATTTGATATTTACATTGTACAATTTGCCAATATTCGCAGGTCGAGGAGGTCACGTGTGGCTGAGTCCCGAAGGTTGTGCCATGTTTAGTCTCCAGATCCAAGTCCCCATAAACAGCGAGCTGGGTCATCGAATGCCCTTTGTCCAGCACCTGGCCTCTCTGGCCATCGTGGAGGGAATCAGGAGCATTTCCGGTTACGAGGTAAGGGTCATCCATAACTGGTGTTATACTATTTTACTCTGGAAATTACGGTGCCTGGTTGATAAGGATTCTATAAAAGTGCCATGGACTTCTATGTTACATGTAATGCTACAGTTATTGAACAAATCTGGATAGTGGTCACGCTAATGTCCAGACAACGAGGTGGGAAATCTCTCCCCCACACTTAATTCTTGACCCCACTCGTGACCCCGGGTGCACAGGTGCGGAGGACGTTGAAATGGAGGCTTAAGGGGTCTCTCTTCGGTTGACCCCCTCCTATGCATGCTGAAAAATGAAATTCAATGAGTGACGTTATGGAAAAGCGAATTTGAGATGTTTTTTTGAGAAAATTAATAGTTGGCGTGTCAATTCGGGGTCTCCGGGTCCAGCTTCCATTTTGACTTAGGTGAAAAGGGGGAGGAGGTCAAAGGTCAACGGCTGAACGGTAAACCCTATGTGTCCAATCATGATCAGTGCATTGTTTTTACCACCAGGGGTATAAATAGGAGAATATTTTGAAGCCCTGGAAGACCTTGGTGGAAAAAGCCATTAATTTATAAAGAAATTCAGAAACTTAACTAATATGCTAATTTTAAGAAATTTTAGATTTTAAAAAAATTTAAAAAGTTTGAAAATCAATGCAACACAAAAATATTTTTCTTTGTGAGTAACTGTGTGAACATGTAGTAAAACCCCTTGCCGACACCAGGTGAGGTCCAAACCCCCCAGCCTTGGGCTCTTAGGAATTTAAATCCTTAATCGTTCGGGACATCTAGGATTATTCGTGTATTCAATTCTTATCTTACACAAATCAACGTGTTTTGACGACGTTACTCCCCTCGATTTAAAAAAAAATGTTTGGTAAGATCTTAATCTTCATTCCCTTCTAAAAAGGACTAAAAGGAAGGAAAAAAATTAGCCTGTATAATATTTTTTAGTCTTTTTTTTGTGTGAAAACGCTACCTGCTTTCGCGGCTTAGCTTTTCTTCTGGACGCCATGTTTTTTGTCCTCCATTTTGTTCGAATGCGCATTTTTTGTCCGAATGCATGCTGTCATTAAATCTTTCGAACGATAACATCGTTTCCTGGTGACACTTTCAGCCATGAATTTATTGCTAAGCAAATAAATTTTAATCCCAAAATAATCCAAAATCTCCTGGCCAGGGGAGGAGGTATATTGAGGGGTCCTTTCAGTGCCCATGTATACCGGACGCCATCTTGGTTTTTTGTTGCCTATTGGAAGTGCTCCCCCACTGGTCAAACCTTCGTTATCACCCCTTATATATATTATCGGTTGTGCCATTCCGGATTAAATGTAATCGAGGATTAAGGGACCGTTACCCTTAATATGTACAAGTTAAGTAATGTATTACCTTTTCACGTATCTTTCCTAAAGTCTAAACCATGTCCATTTTGAAAATATTTTTTGATGGGGGTCTACTTTTTTATGACTCAGCGTATATCTATGCATGTGTGTGCCATATATCATTTTTTCCACCTGGAACCCAACGTCACTAGGGGCTTATTCAATTCTGGTGGTTCACATTTTTGCATTATTTGAACAAAGATTTCAGGTGTTGATGTAAGGATGCTGTATTGCAGCGCCCCCTTTGCTTTTATTTTTATTTAGGAGGGGAGGGGCTCGTACCTTACTCTGATATGGAACGGGCAGTGGACGTGCACGTGCAAGACTGGGCGGAGTGACCTCTCCTCTGCCCCAAATGTCCAGCAGCACAGGTGCAATTCGCGTGTGCCACGTGCAGCCCCCTAAGAGAGTGGCGAGTTGAGTTAGCACTAAGCTGCAAATCCCCCTCCTAAACAGTTAAAAGTTAACATTCCTCGTCTGGTTTAAAACGTTAAAAAATGGTGAAACACCGGCTTTTAGACCCCTTTCCCCTAATACCTTAAGATGGGGCTTCTGTTAGGGATGCATGGCGGCTTTTTTTTAAAGTTAAAAATAGTCCCCCAGGAAACTTACGCCACACCCCGTATATTGGAATATATATATATATATATATATATATATATATTTTTTTATATAATATATGGAATGCAACTTTTTGTTGGTTACACTGAATTTTCTTCATATTTTTCTTTCCACCCTGTGGAGTGTCAATTGAGAAATAAGTGGGTATGGGAGAACTGTGGGACTGTTCACATTATTTTGTCTATCCTCTATAAATTGTGCATGGAATGAAAAATTGTGTGCAAAGAATGCACACAGTGGATTTTAATTGATTTTGGGGGTTTCGGCTTTGTTTTCATACCTGTCCGCTAGATGGCGCGCGGTGTTAAGGAATTACCAGGTGGCGCTTTTATAGGGCGCTAATGCGATTGCGATTGACGCAGGTGCACGGGTCTCTGGGGGGCTAAAACCACAAAAGAGCGTTTGGGACTCATTTGGGCGGATATGCGCGTTTAGGAGGGGTCATTTAAGAGTTTTTCGACCAAATTGATCGAATGACCAAATGACCAAAACGCCGCTCATTTGCTTAAGTCGATGCACCTGAGTCAGCTGCTGCTCCTTGCGGGGAAATATAGTGGCGCGCGGTGCATGACGGGAGCGTGGAAAACGTCCTCTAGCGGCCCTTTTAGGGCAAACACAGGTGCTGGAAAAAAACAGGAGGAGGAGGCGGGGGCAATTAGTCATTCTTAAGACGGGAAACACCGTGGCTAAACACGACCCGGATTAAAAAACACTCTTGTCCATGTCCTCCCTCACTCACTAAAAAACAAGAGGAAGAGGACATTTTCCACACACAAAAAAAAGACAAAATCTCACCTATTTTGGATGTGAGGCACTTTAGGAAATGTTTATTAAACGTTGTCATTTCTAGAATTCCAGGTCTTCCATGACTTTTCCAAGCACCTGTCAGAATTTGCTACAATGCATTGTAGAGTACTGCATGATTTCCACCATCTTTAGAATCTTGCAACAGTGGCGAATGAGTCTGAGAATTTACGAGAAAACCCCTTCTTATTGTGTTTGTGTTCTCCCTTTTGCCCTTAACCTGCCCCCTCTTGACTTTTACACGTGTAATGACAATGCATTTATTCACCCATTTTATAGATGCAGGTGTTAAAAGAGGTTTTCTACTAAACTTCTCGTGTTAAAAATCCGTATTTAGGCTAAATCCTCCCTAAAATCAGAGCGGGAAAAAGAGGGGGATTCAACGGGATAAACTAAAGATCAGTGTCACGAGGGCTGTCATATTAGGTGACTTTGACCCTATATAGATTAGCCCTTTGTTATTAAATTAGAAATACGATTTTTCCTTAGGAATAGCACGGTTAAGATCTCAATTAATGGAATGAACAAACATATCATTTCCAATGGGCTAAATTGGCAAAGACATTCACAATTAAATAAAAAAAATTTAAATGAAAATAAATTTTTTTTAAAATAGCTTAATAAATCAGCCAGGGGCTTTATTCGTCATTTTTCACTTTAAAATAGTAGATTTTTTTAAAATTAGTATTTACTAAATTATGATTTGAATTTTTGAACTCGCCGCTTGACTACCGAGCATTTTTCAAACCTGTATATTATTTTTTTTAAAATCTACAATTTTAAAGTGAAAAATAACAAATACAGCCCCTTGCTGGTTTATTAAGCTATTTTAAACAATTTTTATTTTTATTTACACTTTTTCTATTTAATTGTGAAGGTATTTGCAAATTTGACCCATTGAAAATGTTACTAAATTTTAATTAAAATCACTTTCACGAGAAATGTCATATTACATGACTTTGACTCTTTGATTAAGCTGATTTTGCATATTGTATTATACATTTTTATATTATTGTTATTTTTTAGAATTTGAATTTGTGCCTGAAATGGCCCAATGACATTTATTACGGCTGCAGTGTTAAATTAGGCGGTGTCATCGTGCAGTCGACCATCATGGATGATGCGGTGTTATGTACCATAGGTAAGGTCCATCTAGGAATTTGATTTAGAGACATTTTAGGGCATATATTGTATATATGACCTGATCAGGTCTTGTATACCATGTTCCTATAAAGATGGCTACATCACTTGGCCTGATAGGGATGTCCGCAGAGTGGCACACTAACGAGCACTAACTAAATTTAGACCCTTCTTTTGAAAGGAGTAATCGTATATAATGTTATTTTTTGTGTGGGGGGCTATGGGATGTCTACGGGTGGTCCTTTATCCCGGACGCTCTCAAATCAGAGCGAATCCCCGTTTTTTAAGGGATGCTTTTGGAGTCTTTTTGTGGATGCACAATGGGCCATTCTGCTCAGCCCTTGAGCATTGATCGTTTGAATGGGGGCCGGGTGCGAGAATATACGGAAACCCCCACGGTCCTTTTGTGGAGGGAGACAGGGGCCCTTGGGCCAGGGTAGAATAATATCTCACACGTCGCTATTATGCCCTTCATCCGCCTGGCAAACACGAGGTGCTTGGCCCACCGTGCTTACGTATACCAGAGTCAACTGAAAATGAGTGCCATCAATGGATTAGCTTAGTCGCGCCACTTTAATCCGGTCGGCCATTTTGTTTCTATGACGAGAGGGATCATCCCACCGCACCTTTAGAATTAACATCGTGTCCCAAACAAGCGATGAAGGCCCTTGCTATGATGAGTCCCGAGTCACCAGTGTTCCAACTACAACATGATTGAAAAAAAAATTATACATGAATGGATTTAGTTTGGAAAAGGCTGTAAGAAATTGGGCATATATGATATCTCAATAAGTCTTTAATTTTTGTGATGTTTATATTTTACCACTTCGGTTATTGAAATACATATATGCCTTGGTGGAAAAAAACAATAGAGATTTCTATGGATTTCTATTGTTATTTGGAACATTGTTTTCTATTGGTATCAATAGAAAATTTCTATTGGTTTTATTGGTTTCTATGGTTTTCTATTGTTAAGTCAATACAGCTAATCCATAGGAGTCAATAGAAGTCAATGCAGGAACCATAGAAAACAATATTAAAACCACTAAAAGGTCCAAATAACATTAGAAATCAATAGAAATCTCTATTGGTTTCTATTGTTTTTTTCACCAGGGTGGTACCATATATATACGTTTTCAGACATGTATGCGTGATATATGGCTTGGGATATTTCGCTTTACGAATGATGCTTCAGTTTACGAACACATTTCTTTGGACCATCAATCAAAGGTCCGAGTTTCTGCAATTGTTTTACTAGTTTCAGCAGAACATCTTTGTTACTAATAAGTTTTACTAAATACAGGTATAACATCAAAAATGTTATAATTTCCAAGGATTCAAATTAAAATCTGTTTTAGTTTCAAATAGCCTCAATTGCAAATATGGTAAAAGTTCGTCTCTTGTTTTATCTACGCCAATTGCAGATGCAATGATTGATAATCCATTGATGACGTCGATTTCAGACTTAAATCATAGAATTAACAACAAAATAGAGTAGAATAATACACATTTTCCTAATGGAGACAGAATCTGCGAATGAACTTGAATCACAGCAACTTCAGCATGACGACACCACGTGGGTGTCTTTATTTCCTATAATGTTGGAAATCATGGATATATCACTGTTATATTTATTTCCTTGCTGTATATTATTTCCACACATGAGCCATAACATGTTAAAAAAACAAAAAACATTCTATTGGACAAAAAACGCATTATTTGGATTTACATTAATTGCAATGGGAAAAATTGATTCGGTTTACGAACAGGGTCGAGGAACGGATTAAGTTCGTAAATCGAGGTTCCACTATATGATGTTGACGTTTAAAAAAAAAAAACATTTCAAAGTTTTTCCTATTCGAGACATAGTTTTTTTACATTCCAAAACGGCCATCTTGGAAAAGTGTCAGTACACTGAATATAATGTAAATGTCTAATACGCCACTAGGAGGCGCTGAATGTTAATTATGCACAGTCTCCCTCTGTAGTTGACGCCGAATACAGATAATCATATATATATATGTACATTGTATATATGTTTGAACATACTCGAGTGGTCGTTGTCATGGTAACTGTAAGAGATGTTAATTCGTGATAAAATTAATGTTGGAGACATAGGGGCCTCGATATAAGATTTCCTAGATGATCCCTTGTTAAAAACTGCTAGCGTACACTTTATTTTTGAGTCGATTTTTATCAGTTTAGCTGATAAAGCATGTTTATTCCCACACTTTGAGAAATATTCTAAATGTGCACTTGTGGGGTCCCAAAAATGCACATTTTTTGGAGGGACAAAAGTATCCTGTTACTGTTACACGTATATATACTTGATGCATTGTCGAAATATGCGTGAAATTTAATGAGGGGCACATTTTACTTCGATTTGATGAGGGCCTATTCAACTCAAAGAGCTAAGAGTGGGAACAGTGGCGCCACTGTACTATACCGACATTCGGGGACATGCACATAAACGACGTCTTTTTATTTTACCATTTTTTAAATTAAATCCATTTGAAGAAGACAATATTCTAGAAGGGCCTGTTTAATATAACAGACTGTTAGGGCCTTGTTATGTACAATTTTTGCAGTTTCATGTTTTTTTATTCTTGTAAATAGGTTGTGGGCTTAATGTGAGCAACGCCAAACCCACGGTTTGCCTCGATGACGTCATTAGGGCCGAAAATCCAGAACTTCCGGTTCTGAGCAGAGAACAAGTGATTGCCAACGCCATCAACAAGATGGAGGATTTCGTTTCTGCTTTTCAAGAAGGAAAATCCCCCACCTTACTAAAAAAATATTACTCCAGGTGGCTCCACAGGTCAGTATAGCCAAACTGCCCTCAGCACCCTCTATAGTGACCCAAGGGCCTTTGCTTGTGGAAAATTTATGAAATATTATGGATGAGCCACATTTTTGCTGAGATATGTTTCCTTATAGCGATGCCCGTGTCCAATTAACCACTCCAGAAGGCTTGATTTGTCCGGCGACCATCAAAGGGCTAGATGACTTCGGATTTCTGGAAGTGGACGTCGAGGGATCCGGTCGAAGGGTCAGCGTCCAGCCGGATGGGAACTCCTTCGATATGTTACATCACTTGATCATCGTGCGAAACTAATTACTCCAGGTAGGCAATTAAGCTGGATCACAGCCCTATCACTTTCAATGGGTGAAATTTTAAAACACAATCACAGCCAAACAAAAAGAGATTAAAGAAAAACAAAAATTGTTTAAAATAGCTTGATGTATCAGCAAGTGCATCATATTGTTGTTTTTCACTTTGAGTTGGTAGATTTTTTTAAAATTAATAAATAAGTTTGAAAAATGTCCGTTAATTTGCATTCTCATGCTGCCACCTGCTGGCAGAATGTGCAAATAACGAGCATTTTTCAAACTTGTTTATTAATTTTAAAAAATCTACCATTTCAAAGTGAAAAACGAAAAAGTGATACCATTGCTGATTTATCAAGCTATTTTAAAAAATGTTTATTTTTATTTAATCTCTTTTTGCTTGGCTGTGATTGTGTTTTAAAATTTCACCCATTGAAAGTGATAGGGTTGTGATTCACTTTAAATATTATAAATATTGATTTTTCTCAATATTATACAAGTTTCTGCAGAATTTCAGAACTGCTTGTGTTGAATTCTCAAAATTTTGAAGATGTTTTATCAAAAATGCGTGTAAGTCAAGGGACTTATAAGCCGCTGGTGTCTGTGACAAAATGTCTGTTGAAATGACCAAGCTTGACCGTAAAAGGCCCTAAAAATCCTGTTTTTATGTATGCTGAAAAAGAGAAAAATCCTACAACAGGATGCTTTGACATGGACCCACTGAAAATCCTAATCATGCTTTGGACGTAGCACGTGCCACTTTGACTGTTCATTCCGTGACCAGTGGTCAATTGTCAAAGCTGGCTGAATCTAACAACATCTGATTGTCAACGATATCCTATAAGCTTTCCTTTGGATCAGTGTCCAGTGTCCAGGGTGTGGAACCCAGGTGGCGTGGGTACACGTGGGTGGACGCACGTGCAAATGTCAGTTCGTGGTTAGGATGGACCCCAGAGTATTTGTAACAACAAAAACAAAAAGTATCGTGAACGGACCCAACTGATCCTGATTGATGCTAACGTTGCTTGTGAGGGATCAAGAACAATGACATCGAGCTCAGGGGTCGTTCATAAAGGATAGTTCACAAGTAGGGAGATATGATTGGAAATTTTACAGTAATTTCATTCTGAAATACTAGGAGACTAAGATTAACTCCTGTTTTTTTTTTAGTTATTTGAGTGTTTCCTGCACGATTCTGACATTCTAGAAAGGTTCAGCACATAAAACTAGTTTCCGCAGAATTCTGCGAATTAGTCGAACGCTTTGGAAAAATCTCTTAAGGTTAAGGTTCTAGGGATCAGTGAACGGCCTGATGTCACTTTGTATTTGTTATCGAAACCTTCCTAATGATGAGGGTGGAGCATTCGGGGTTCTCTTCTATAACTAAGGCCCTTACCTCCGAATGGCCTCCCTGACCCGTGCATTTCTCACGCTGGAAAACGTAATTGGTCCCATTTCGAACTACTGCAGACGCGGTGGAGGGGTCAGTTTCTAAATTAATGATATCTGGCCAACTGACCCTTAGTTCCTTCACTTCAAACCTAGTATATTAACGAGGGGTTCCTTCTCCTCTCTTCTGGCATTTCTTCTTAACGATCATCGATACACGAGCCCTTTGTATTTATTGTCTTAAAAATTGTAACAGTTTGTTACATATGTATGTTACAAATACAGTTTTACAGGTTATTTGTTGCCTTAGTTCTCGTGTGCAACGTTACGCTCGGAATTTTCCATATTTATTCAGTAAATTTCAGAAGTATTTCAAAATTTCGAGTTTCAGGGGTCACGAATTTCGACCCGTTCTGTAATGGTTCACTCTTGACCCTTATAACCGAGACCCACAAATATTTTGACTTTTTTTGTGCCAGTGAATTTATGATAACTCTTGTCTGCTTTAATTGTAAAATGAGAAACTGATTTTTTACTAAAGAATAATTTGTGCGTATTGGTGATTTATAGGGTTATCCCCTTACGAAATATAATTTATTGCGACTGGTAACAGCAAACAAAACTGCAATTAACGAGATCATAAATTATTCAAATTGGGCTAATGGAGCTCCAGCCGCACGCATTTCGGGTGAATGAGACACCCCCATAAATTTCTTTCATATTTTGGCAACTATATATAAAGTCTGCGAAGTAAGTCTAGTTTGGGTGGCGTGTAACCTTTGTTGAAAATTTGAACTTGCTGTTGATTCTAAAATTTATACTGAAATATTTTTTCAAATTTTTATAAAAATATCAAAAATTTCGAAATGCACAAATTCGGGGGGAAAAGAATTCACTGTATAAGCATATTTTAGAACGCTGTCAGTTACAATCGTGGAAAGGCTGGTTTTGTCGGATGTGAATGTGCGCATGCGCGAGGAACCGCTGAACCACTTCCTCGCGCATTGGAATCCGCCAAAATCAACGCTTTTCTCACGTGAAGAAGGTACTTTATGTAAAATAGTCATATCATGTAATTTTTTTTATGAAATTGTGTTCTATTTTTTTTATGAAATTATGCTCTATATTTTTTTTTATGAAATTGTGTTTTATTTTTTTTATGTACAATGTACATGGCCTTTAACTGAAACTCAGTTGAAGTATACTAGTTTGTTATGGTTTTACAAAATATATCACCAACATTTTTAGACATACGTATGGACTTCCAAGTTGTCCAAAAAATTTGAGTTGATTGTTGACTCGAGCGCCATCTGCGACCACATGCGTTCAAATTGAGAAGACATTCTATACGGCGCTCCATAAGGGTGACCATTAGCGTGTTAATCCTTGTTTAATGTTTGTACAAATTATTACGCTATAATCTCGTTTTGAATAATGCATAAAAAGCCTCGTATCAAATAGATTGATAATGGCACCGAAACCGACACAAATGCCCATCTATGATCTATTATCACCACTCCTACTCAAAATACAACCACAATTTTGCGGGTATTGAGCATATGCTACTCTTCTTTGTCCTATTGATATGAGTGGAGAACATAAAAAAGGCTCCATCTGTGGGGTGAAGTAAGGACCTATTGCAACCCATCTTATTATGAGACTTTTTATAATCAACGGATTAAACTTAATATTTTATTCATCGTTTTATGAAGGATTTCATCCACCATGTTTACTAACCACCGTCGAGTTTGGCATATACGTTTTGTTTTCTAAAAAAAAAACATAGTCTAGTTATAACCATAAAGGACCTGTTGAGAGAAATGTGGTATCCGAAGGTTTAAGTCGTTTTCTGGACCATGATGACACCTGCCACCCACAGGCTGTTGCATCAATCAGAATCTTTGGTCCTTTTTCAATGCTTTTATTGTTCCAAATACCCGTGGGTCCATCCTAACCACGTGCAACTTGCACCCACGCCACCTGGATTCACCCCCTCACCCTATATAAAGACAGTGATTGTTGGTGCTGGCCAACCAAGCTTTTCGAATATCGATAACAATTAGACGATTTTAGGAAGTCATCTGATGGACAATTGACCACTGGTCAAAGCAGTGGTCAAGCCACGCACGTGCTTCGTCCAAAGCGTGATTAGGATTTTCACATGGTCCATGTCAAAGCATCTTGTAGTTGGATTTTTGGGTTGTTTTTTTATCTTCGTACATAAAAGGGTTTGGAATTAGTGTATGAGATTTTCAGTTCTTAAAGTAACTGTCGCGACTTTGCGATTATATATGGTTTGTAAAATGTTGAGAAAACTAAAAGGATATATAATTTTGAAGAATTGTTTGGATGTGGAGAAAATTCGATGGATTTTGCAAGTTATCCGACTTTTTAAATTTCTGAGAAAACGACGTGTTACATAAAAGTAATTTCGAAAGATGTGTTTGATTCACCTGTAAGCACGCCTCGCCATGTTGAGCCATTATAGGGGTCATAAGGCATTCTCTTCTACCGGATCCGATTGCCTGGCGTGGGTCCGCATTAAGTTCCGGACCCCCCCACCCTCTACTCCGTCGTTCGTGCACTGGCATTTCACGAAGGAATCGTTTCCGTGAATTAATCAAATATTTATAAACGCCTGAATGCGAACAATGGAATTTCGATCGGTTAAGGAACAATGTTGTTTTGACCCGGCATGCTCAAGGTGGCTCTGACGTCCTGATATTCTATGTTGCTTAAATGGGTGCAGGGTCCTAAAGCGTAAAAATGAGGGATTTTCCCACACTTAAATAACGCCATTTCTGTTTGGACCAAGTTTTTTGTTGTCAGTTCTCTAAGGCTAAGTACGCACCAAACAAAACATTTATAAAACACTAAACAAAACACGAAACATACACAAAACATCTTGGTGTGTC
>JAQGBW010001776.1:0-23389 GCA_034698625.1 Julus scanicus | reverse complement strand
CCCATCCGTAAAAATTCCCACCGACCTCGACCTGGGAGCGAACCCAGCATCTTAGGATCGAGAGGCAAGCACATAACTCACTCTACCATCGGCGTCGGCAAGTATATTGCATGGCAACTACATCAATGTTACAATCGATATACTGGTTATGTTTAATTACATAAAACAGACATACCTGATAAAGAGAGCCTAGAGTTGCGCTTGTGGGAGGAATCACATTATTTACAAAGAAGAAGAGGGCATCCTCTGGGCGAAGGTGAATCCTCTTGCGGATCAGAAAATAAAATTGCCCAACTGTCAGATCAGATGGAACTAGATACTTCTTTTTATCTAAGTCCCCAACACGGGCTTTAGGTGCCTTCTCCACAATAACCTATTGGGAAGAAAGAAAGAAAAAAAACGTGAGATTTTTAATCATTATAATTACTAAATTTATATGGTCTTTTGTATTCAAAATATTATGGATTACTGCATTTAAAAATATCATTACATCATATAATAATAACAAATTGATTGAAAATGTTTAGCTACTTTCACTGCATTTGCATTATTCACAAATTGTTGTATAAGCAATTTCATTGACACTATGTTTAGTTGGATAAAATTATGTCGCAACAGGGTACGTATTTGGGGGTTAGTATACTTATCTATAAATGGTACAGAAATTTTTATTTCAAATAAAAGTATTTCGTAGGCACAGTGATTGAAATTGTTCAGTAATGAAGCAGGGTACTGGTGCGTAAAGAAATTTTAATGAATACCTCAAATATGATTTAGGCAAGTTAGCTTGCTCGAAAGTTGCAATTGTTCGTTCTAGTCCAGCAACCTCGTGCCACTTTATCACCTTGTGCAATCACATGACCAACTAGTAATTCTAGAAAGCCTTGCCGTGCGATTATGAATCATTTTTAAATGGGGGAACAGCACCTTTTAAAAGTAGTTATCATAAGCACGGCACCATTGTTGCGCAACACCCGACATGCTAACATATGGCTTTTAATAAGGAATTTTAAAAAATGCTCTCGTGTGGTTTTGTTTTGTTTTTTTCAATTTTTAACAACAATTTAAGTCATTGCAATGAAAATTGTTTTGGCAGCAGCAAACCTAGTTGATTAGGCTATCTTTAAAGCGTTTGTCAGTGCCAAAAAAAAAAAAGTCTGAGGCATTTTCCAAGGTTAATATCATGAACTGTCCTTGTTCAAAATAAATATTGTTTGGTAGAGAGAGGTGTTTGCTTCACTAGGTCACTTGACATGAAACATTGTTATTGTCCAAAAAGTTATATTTTTTATATTTTAAAATCTGCAAATTAATTTACACCTTTGTAAAATCGGGCAATAATACCTAAACCCCTTGTGCCAAATATTGCACCCTTTGCAAAGTCTTGACAAACTGCCATCAGTGATTTAGTTTAATTGGCAGGTCCTGAAGATCCACAAGGTCTTCTAACCTCTTGCATAAATTATTATATCCATGCATCTTGTGCTCAACACAACTTTTAAGAATTTTACATCACTCAAAATAGCTCGAACTTCAATGTTATTTGTTGCACTTTGGAAGTAATTATTTGCAATAAAACAAATTGGTTTCAATCAAGGAATGAATGACAATTTGGAAATAATGTTGCTATTTAAAGAAAAAATACTTGTATCAATATTTGATAGTTGGCTGGGTTTATGTACAATAATTTATATTTCAAATAAAGTGATACATATGGCTATCAGTTCTAACATGCGATTCCAAGTATCGATAATTATGTCAAAATTGTCTTTTTGACAATTCATAAAAGCGATCAAGAAGGACAATGGAGTTTGCATGCCATACAGAAGTATAAAGTTTATATGGTTTATTTTGCTCTAAAAAGGATTGCTTAAATGTCATAAGCTAATTTCTTGTCCCTGAAATGGGTATATAGGGCAACGGAAATAACCTTCGCTGGGAAAGGGATGGTGGAGATGGGCAAGGGTCTTTTCCCTGGGTCCTTTCCCAAAGCATTTGTTGGGATACATTCACTGACCCAACCCATTCAATCCACTCAAGAATTAAGGTCATTTGCTAAACTTTTGATACAGCTACCAAATTTAGCTTGTTTTTCCCCCTAATGAATGTCATAAGTTTCCTTGTCCCTGAAGAGGGTATATAGGTCAACGGAAATAGCCTTCACTGGGGAAAGGGATAGTGAAGATGGGAAAGGGTCTTTTCCAAAGCATTTGTTGGGATACATTCACTGACCCAACCCACTCTGTCCACTCAAGAATTGAGGTCATTTGCTAAACTTTTGATACAGCTACCAAATTTAGCTTTTTTTCCCCATGCGTATGTAAGCACGACCTTTTATGCCCTTACCTTCAATACGACCAGATTAACTTTACTGTCTTAACTACTGGCTAAATTAATTATAAAATTTTAAAGGCGAAAATAACTGCCAACCTACATGAAACATAACTAGCGACTTGAACTAATTACTCAGCTGTCTATAAATAACTGTAAAATAACCTTCGTTAAAATGAGATGCAAAGTTGGAAATGGCAAAAACTATAAATGGCGATGTTTAAAAAAAAAAAATGCACAAGTTTACAAATCCTTTGTTAAATATTACATTTCTAAAATGCGAAGGAATGATTATTTCAAACTCGCTCAGGAAATAATTAAACATTGTCATAATACCCTCATCAACAAATTTGTTTACAATTATGTTAGTTTAGTTGCACCATATCAAATTAGGCTTAAAAATACGAAACAATTGAATGTTTTGAAATTAGGACTTACTGGCACTCTATCTGGATACTTTTTCCTGATTTTTTCGCCTTCTGCTCTCCTTTTCTCGAACGGATGCTCTTCCTTGTAAAGCCACTTCATGATATACAAATCAAACGTCGAATTTCAACCTTGCAAGGTGTACTTAAAATGGCAGATGACTCGACTAAAACAACAAGGTTCAATTCTAGGTAAATTTGCATTCACTATAGACAAACAGTTAGATAAAAGCAGCAATTATTCCACTCGCTAACAAATGGAACTTGCTGAAATTACAGTTACCTAATTTTGCTTGATATTAATCCTGAATTTCTTCAAACTAGAAAAAACAGTCAAACCCGACTATAAAAAGAAGTCTTGTTCTGCTGTTCACAAATGCGTGATTTCGCGTGACGAAGGTGACGTCACAATCATGTGATTTTGCCAAAGAGGTGCTTGCTACGAGCGCTGCAATGAGTTGTCATGCTTTTAGCGCGCGAAATTTAAACATTTCCAATTTTGAAAAAATAACGTTCTACACGTAACTTAATTGACTCTATTCAGGGTGTCCAGTGAATTTTTATTTTTTTTTAAATCAAGGATTTCAAAGAGAATCCCTTACATTCTCAAGGAATTTAAAGAAACCTACCTTCACGACCAATTAGTACCATACATTTTCAAAGAACTTGAACCTTTTTCAGCTCGTGGCACACTATACTAGACATACAATTGTTGCGGCACATTTAAACGGGTGTTTTTAAGGAGTAAATATCTACAATTTATTTTCTCAATGAAATATTCGAATAGCGAATATTTCAAAAACACCCATACCTCGCTTTACGGCCTAGATTGTATTGAGATTTTCAAACCCATAAGTTGTTTTATTGTTAGCCAAATCCAACCTTGTTTGTGCAAATTGGGGTAACTTATCACATTTTTGTTCGCTTAATTTCTTTCATTACAGCATTTTGTTTTGGCCACTATAAAGAAACATTGTGGGCCGTAAATCGAAAAAGTTCCATAATTTTATCACCGATAAAGCATGTATAGATGATAAAATGTGCTGTGAAACTACGGGAAGTCATTATGAGAGCGATTTATTGTATACAATAATAGCCTGATGAATTACATGTACAGCCTTAAGTATGTCAAGACAAATGCTGCAAAAGTTCCAAAAAAGTCTGATAATTTCATAGACCCTTCACATTCTGATTTTCATGCTTACTACATGCATCTGCTAAGTTTCCACAACTTTAATGCTCTCATGCTTTCAATGACTACACACAGAGAAAAGATTCCTCCCATAATTATTAAAGTATTTCAAAACTATTGGAAATGAGTCATTTTTTCAGGTTAGTATTTATTGCGATGCTAGCACGCGCAACAATTAAAAGACTTAAAAGTCATAAACTTCGACAAGTCAAACATTAGTGTTGTTAGTAAACTAATTATTATTATCAGTTTTGGCACAAGCTTTAGTATGTATTTTACTAAATTAAGTCCATTTAAAAACTACAGGTATAATGAAGCACACTAAGGAGTCTGAGCAGGCAAATACATTTCACATATATATAAATCATAATTAAAATCTTAAAAAAATTATACTTTTTCCTTATTCTTAAAGATGAGCTTTAATTGAATGTTTTAAAATATAGAAAATTGGGAACAAGCAAATAAAAGAACAAACATATTGGCTACAGGTCACTGCATTTATGGTGCTCAGCTCGTATTCTGTTTTCCCATGGACACAATCTATTTTGAAACTAGTTCACTTTGTCGTTCACGATATAAACAATAAAACTAGCAAAGTCTAACAGCTCGATTTGCTGTCCCCGCATGAGACACATTAGTGAATAAAAGTATACATTGAAGCATCAATGTCAAATAAGGCATGTTAAGGGCAATTTATGCTATGTGCAGAAAAGAAATGAGCAGAAATAATTGTAAATAATGCAAAAAAACAATATATCCTCTTCCCATTGACTAGCCAATAAAATTCTCGCTTTTTTTGAATGAAAACAATGATCAAGTTAGTGCAGCTATAAACGATTTGAAGACTTCAATTGATGTTTCGATGTTCCGCTTACAGCTCCGTAGCCATGTGAGACGTAAGTAGCTGCACACGTTTTGCATTGCAGCTTTTGCAGAGAATATGATCATCTAATGGATAACAACCACGCCCTTCCGCTTCCGAAGATAAAACCAAACCGCAATCCTAGCAATTCCAAAAAAAAAAAAAAAACGCTGTTGTAAAAATCAACTCTTCATAAATGTACAAATATTTTCATATGCAAATTCCTCACCTCACACTTATAACAATTAACATGAAAGCTTTTGTCCAAAGCTACAACCCTGACAGTCTCTTGCAACCCAGGCTCTGGCATTATCGGTTGTTTGCAGACGCAGCAACGAGGAGCAAATTTTCTGAAAAATGGAAATGACATATTGATAAGTAATCGTACCGTAAATTCGGTAAAATTTCTAATTCCATCAAAACATGAATATAATCTTCAAAAAGTCATTGTTGCAAACAAAAAATACACAGGCAGATAACGTATCCCAGGAAAACACCTGATTGATTGGTGGCAAAACTGCTCAAGAACTAAATTTAGCACGAGTTCCAAAAAAAAAGTGACTAACTTGTGAAAATCTTCAATACAATGAATTTGATTGGTGGCGTCAACTGTGAACGGAATGCCATCGAGCGACTTTCCACACACCACACAAGTAAAGCATCTTGGATGGTATGGCTTGCCAGTAGCTCGCAGAATCTGGAAAAGTTATGATGAAAGTGTTTTGAAGATGATCATGGCAAACAAGCGCATTATGCAGGCATCATCAGAAATTATAGAATTTGAATAAATCCCTAGTAAGCATTTGCACCTCTTACCCTATCTAAAATTGGCTGTGTGCACACCGAACACTTTTCCAATGTATTCTAAAAAATTATAAAATTAAAAAATTAGAAAATGTCATAAAGTATTATATAAATAAAATCAAGTTGACTTGTAAACGCACCAAGTAATCTTCCTCACAGTATGGTTTACCATCCATAGCATAAAACGGTTTACCCTGTAGAGGAGTTTCTATGGTGGAAGTAATTTATTAGTGCTGCGTCAAACAATACAAGTAAACTGAATCGAAATATCAAAACACTTACGGCATACAAAGCACGTAAAACATGTTATGTGAAACACGTGTTCCATAGCAGTGCATCCAGTGCCTTCTCCAGTCACCTTTTCTCCACATTTGCTGCATATCCCTGGATAACAATTAAACATTGATAAAGCACAAGATACAACGTTTAATCACAAACAACCCCCACATCCTTGATAAAGCTTACCAAAGAAATCTGGATCGCCACTATTTTCCATACTTCTCACCAACAGGTTAGTAAGAACGTCAACTTCGTCTTCTTTGACAGGTCCAGATTCCCCAGTTCCAGTCCTGGTCTGCGCATGCGGGACAGCTCCTTGAGTCTTCGCTTTGTTGCTACCGTATGGTGTGTAGAGCGAGCTGCCAGTGCTGTACAGCGAGCGATTAGATATTTGACTCTGGGGCCGTGGGTGAATTGGCTCATAGATAGATTCATACGTTGAGCTCTGAAAGAAAGTAAGATTTATTGCAATTGCGAAATATGAAGCGGTTCAACACAAAACTGCAATTCTGGTAAATTTACAACTGCTAAAGGTGCAGCTAGTTGCAAACATTGATAACTTTTAAAGTATTTACTATCCAAAATTATCTTGCGCTATCACTTAAAGCACACATAAAATCAATAACGGAAATGGTGAACATTCCGTAGCAAAACATAATATGTCAACTGAAAAGTTGGTTTATATACATGTTAATCACATACCAGCTACTAATTTTAACTACGAGAAAGTTTCAGTTTTCATAAAAAATTCTCTTCACACCCTGCTACAGATAGAATTACAACTGGAACTTACAAAAATGAACGAGCAGGTATGAAAGTAAATTTGATCGGAACTGTCAACACCTCCGAGATAACGACAATTGATCCATTTCAGTAATAATAACTATTGTTCAAAGACTCAGGGCTATTCCCTTCATAAATCGAAAAATCCTCTTTTGTTGAGTTCCTACAGAATTTACAATCAAACCTATTACGATTAGATGAAAATGACCAAGTGTGTCCTCTAGTGTAACACTACTTACCAATTGTGATAGCACTATCTAAATTACCCCCAATTTATTTTGCCCTTTCAAGATTCTATAAAATTCCAAAACGAACTCTTATTATGTAATATATAAATTATAGATCCGTAACCTCCGAAGCTGGTTTGTTTGGTTACGCGCCTAGAAGAGGGAGAAACCTGGGCAACCATTAGGGTTCGGAGGTTACAGGTCTACTACAAAACAATATAAACTACAAGAAAAATTAAGCAGCTTATTGGATAACAGATTGTTAACTGTCATATGCCTGTTGTAATACAAGAATCTGGGCGCTAATTAATGTTGTTTCATCATGTATCAGCTGTGGTGGAGTGTTGAACATATACAGTATATGCTGTTATAAACAAATTTATCCTGAGAACCCTCGATCTCATTTTATGAGAATGGGAATTGCTCTGTGAATGATAATATTAATAATGTTTATAAAGCACACAATTTTGGAATGACGTTGGATTGAACTCGCCAGAATATCTTGCTACAATAACAATGCCAGGAAATAAATAATGTGATCAGTTCAGGCGCCAGCAAGAATTGCCATTGTTGACACAAGCCAAAATTGGATATATGGTATAGCAATGTTATCTTTAAATCTCTAATTTCAGGAGAACATATTTCTATTTTCATAACCGAGCTCATTTATCATGGCCTGGAGTGTAGAAAAACAATAGGATGGAGAAATTGTTTATCCTGGTCAACAAACCTGTGACGAAACGGGTCCATAGGTGGCATAGTTCTGAGCATTGGCTGCCCTTCGCAATTCCGAGTAAGATGAGCTGACGGGTGATGGTGGTGGTGGAAATTCTTCAGGTGGTGGAGGGGGAAAGTTATGATTTGTCGATGGAGAATAGGACGATGGTTCGGGTGGAGGTGGTGGTGGAAGCTCATCTTCCGGTAACGGTGGCGTATAGGCTCCATATGATGTCAAACCTGCAAAAAATAGACAAATTTGACATTAAATCATAATTTAACAGAAGGAAATTTAATACTTCAAAGTAGACAGCCAACACTGAACACTACATGTGTGTGATTCAGTGTGAAGATGAAAAGACAGGCCTTTCTACAACTTAAATTTGTGGCTTTCATTTAATAAGTTTTAGTAAATGGAGCCAAGTGGGCCTACAATTAATCCCACTAGAAAACTAAACAGTTTCTAGTTTTTACAAAATGCAGTTGTAATCTTATTGAGGCGAGGATCGGCTGTCAAAAAATGAAAAAATAAATAAATAAAGGTTGCCATGTCAGAGAATGACATTCTAAATTAGGATTTGAACCTCAACACCGACTTGACATACAATCTATGTCAAAAATAAAAATTTTCTTAAAAAAACAGACAAATGAGCTGAACTTGTCATTGCAATTAAAAACTGCAAACGTCACCATATATGCTAAATTAATTTACACAATATTCCAGGTTAGTTTTAAATACATATTTAACATCCAAAAATTAAATCTGAAAAATTAGGTCATGAGCTTCTCGGGGAAAGATCCCAGGCCAGTTCCAGATTTTAAAAATAAAATCAAAAGTAGCAGTATCCCACCCGAAACTAACGAATGTAGCACGAGCATGTCCCTGCGATGTTGCATACGATTTAAAAATAGCGTAAAGCATATTTTGCTGTCCATATTTCTGTAATATTTACACAAATTTGCATACCACTGGCCCGCTTCTTCCTCCTCCATCTCTCCAAGTTGATTTCCCTCTCATCCATATTTAGAATGCGAGGAGGAAGAATCTAAACGGGCTTGGGTGCAACAAAACCAGGCTGAAACAGAGACGGAAAAAAGGGTAGTCCCAAAAACAACCTCGGAAACACTTCCAAAGGCAGGAAGAAAAGGCGAAAGGAAAGCTGAGAAGAAGCACACAATTACTGCATGATTATCAAGCGCCACTGATATTAGGTTCCAGCTAAAACGAGTATCTAGCCCCGAAAAAAAAAATTGCACATATATTTCAAAACGCCCCTTCACCAAAATCCTCTTTCCATCAATCATAAAACTCGTGTGGAGGCGTCAGGCTTTAAATGACAAAATTAGCCAAGCTCGAATTAACAAAAACAAGTTAACGATTAATAGGCCATTATTGAAGAGGTCAGAGGTCGTGCCTGGAGCATTTTACTAAAGAAGCATTACAAGTTTATTAGCCAACATTTATCCATGAGCCTATTAAGTCGAGCATTCAACTACTACATTTCAGCAGACATCGAGTACAATAAAGCTAACCAAATGTGATTGCAAGGCTGAAAAGTTCATATTCAAAGCACCAGCTTTGATGACACATTTGATACCAGATGGCGGAAACTGTGTCGTTTTTCCGTAACAAGCAACGCCATCTAACGAGGAAACGTGTCTTATGCATGTTTCAACACGATTCAACATACTACACAGCAAAACGTGCATTATAGAAAGGAATAAATTGAATCTTGAAATGCAATGGATGCCTTTTAAATAATCGTCGAAACTATCAGAAAAGATGACAAGAGTGGCGTCCTATTTCGAGTGCTTGTTGCAATGTCATATGCCAGAATCTCAGTTTGATATCAATTTATTTTAGTGCGTGGAATCCACATGTGAAAACTAATCAAGTTATCAGAATAAGATATCTTGGGTACAGTTACACTGTTATTTCGCAATATATCTGGCTGGTCAATGCAATGAAACCAGCACAAAACCTAAATATTTTAAAGTTGATTCCCTTGCACCAGGTGTCCACGCTGTCAACAGCTGTTTTAATAAAACATTCAATTGCAAATGCATATCTCTCATTAAGGTTTCATCCCCAGCGAACCTGCTACTATATATATATATATATATATATATATATATATATATATATAATACGCGAATTGTTTTTTTAAACAGTCTCGCCTTTTTATGCCATGAAATTTGCTCTAATTTAACACCTGTCCATAAACGAGCCATAACACTGTTGGGTGCATTGTCCTTTACGCCAATAGCCAACACATACACGTATTGCATCCTACAATGGAATTCTGGCTGGCTCCATATGGTACAATACTTTGATTCTATATTAGGTCATCAAACACGAATGAAAATGCATGACAATAATTAAACAACACACGAATGGCATAGAATTCAAACCACTAAACTCAAGTACTTTAAAGCCAACTACTAGACGATCTCAACTTTTGTTTCTATAAATTCACAATTGAGTGCTACTTTATTCCTAAAGTGCACATCGCCTCAAGGTTTAATTCATCTGGCATTACTAGTTTCCTCATCTAGTCGACATTTAACTCCAGTATTTCACCATACTATGCACAGTATCATTTAGATGCAAATCCCCTTTCCTGTTTAATTCCACCTCAAAAAAAGGTCAAAAATCGAGGTTGGCATTAAGGAAGGATGGATTGTCACTTAAGCAGATCGTCAAAAAAAAAAACGCACAATGCATACAGATTGTCAAAATGTTTTCACAAAACAAGGGCAATTACTAGACTCGGTAGACCAAAAAGACTGACAACTAAAAAGCCTCTCAAATGTCCATCAGGGCTTTATAACAGCTGGGTAATAACACAAAAGGCTAAAAATCCCAGCTTCAGAACACGAAATCCTGATTTCCTTATACAGACGCAACACATTTCTGATCCAAAATTCAAGCAACAATCCAATAACCAGCAGCAGCAACTCGATATTGCCAATTTTTCTATATTTCTAGTTTAAGGTTAAGGAACGTTTAAGCTTACAACACCGAGTGTGCCTACCTGCAGCCTTTTTCTGTTTCCATTTTTCAATGTTGCTCATTTTAGGTGCTGTACAGTACGCTTACAATGTCAATGACGCCAAATGAATGGAGTAACGGACACTCGATACTTAGATTGGTAATGATCCTTAAAATGGCAAGGTTTGAAAACAGCTAGCGTACGTCCTGATGATTTTGGCACGTTTATCAAATTAAAAGCGCCTGCACACGTACACGTAAGCCTTACATCCACACAGCCCGCAGTTACTCCCCTGCAGGCAGGCAGCAAGCTATACGTACTACAGATTTTCACGTTTTTTTGAAAACGGCAAAAAATAAACCGGGAAAAAACTCCACAGCACGTAATTGGTGACAGCCATGCAATTCACATTTGGCACACACGGTTTTTTACGGTACGTAGAAACGCCCGGAAATCAAAGCAGAAGCAGCAAAAATATAGAACGTATACACCCAAGGACAAAAATCACAAGGCAAAGAGGGCATGCGCCAAGTACCGGCACCAACAAATGATCACCATTTTATTTGCGTTCGAACCCAGTTGTCGACTTGTTTGAAACAGACTGGACAACAACAGGGTCTAGCTATCTACAGTATCTACTTATTCCACCCTAAGGTTTTAATTGTTTCACTTGTGACAGCCAACCTCTGCCTGGTGTACGTCCAGTGGGTGGAAAAGAATGTGGGTTTTATCAGCGCACGTAGGCAACATGCCTGTTTTTAAATCGACATGGTTAGCCCAAAACAATAATATTATTCACGTTGGGACTTGGTAATAGCCAGAACACTTGGGGGAAGGGGGGTTTCAACGCGCCTACTACAAAAGCGATACTGCTGCTGAAATTCCATACAACTTCCCCGAAAGTAGGCTGCAATTTGGGAATTTTTATTTTGTCGCCTGTGTGACAAGTTTCCGAGGCTAAATCTGAA
This sequence comes from Julus scanicus, assembly GCA_034698625.1. Lineage (NCBI taxonomy): Eukaryota > Metazoa > Arthropoda > Diplopoda > Julida > Julidae > Julus > Julus scanicus. The sequence goes on along the minus strand of JAQGBW010001776.1, from coordinate 11,808 downwards.
CTTGTTAGCATAATTAGCATCATATTCATTGGTGAATTGACAAACCTTGATGAAATTTATCAACAGGTGTGAATATTCACGGTTTAAATGACCTTTTGTTAATGCAGTCCTGATTATAACGAGTAAATCTTGAATTTGATATCCTAATCCAAAATGTACAAATTAGCTAGCTTCCTCTAAAACATTAAACTAAGTGAGGGAATTGTTCAAATACATTAAGATTATAGGTTCATTAATGCAAATAGCTATATAGGCGTTCTTACAAAAACTTTTCCAAGGTTTTTCGATTCTGGAAATACTTAAGGAAAGAACATTCAGTAATTAAACTAAGCAATGCTTGATAAAATAAACACAAAAACATTTCTAAGTAAAATCTAGTTTCCTGTAGGAGGAAATACTGCAATTCTTAACTCCACATTAAATGTGGGCCTTACAAAACTTGCTCATTTAAAAATGTCATAGCCATAACAACAAGTTTTATCTAAGGAATGAAATTCATTTCATTTAATATCTAAAGAATTCACTATTAACAAATACGATAATGTCCGCCATTGCCAGTAGGACATGACATGTCGTCATAATTCACATGACTAAAAACACAATGATTCAAAGTTTCATATACCAAACGTCATTTTTAAAACTTGAATGGTTTAGGTTGCGTGCAGGACTGGTTTATGAGCACACACGAAATTACCAGCAATTAAGTGACGTAATAGGATTACAAACTATGTTGAATCACATGTTTTATAGCTTTTTATGTTCTTTTGTATGACTAAATACGACAAATGAAATAAATGCACAGTAATGCTATTTTCAGCCACAAATGTGCAACTGCAAATTAAACACTGCAATGTATACCAAGAATCCTCTTTCCTATCAGAATTTGGTATATGTAAAACATTGTGTGGCATTCCATATACTGTATTAATAGTTTCCCCCCATGATGGCATATTGATAGAATTTGACTTGACAATTTAGAGTTCTTAACTTCAGGTACAATGAATGGTGTCTACACCATCCAACCAATCAGATAAGTGTCACTAGTAGGGCCAGGTGCATTGAAGAGTGGCTCCTACTCACCTTCATACCTGTAGGGAGAATGGCATAACAAGATGTCACATTCCACCCAACGACCTTTTGGCAAATTTCATTGGAAATTCTACCAACAATCCTACTAGGAATTCCAAAAAATACAAAGGAAAAGGGAAACTCATAAGAAAGATTCCTGCCGAAAAGTTTGTCCCACAATGTTAGACATGTCCATGTCCGAGTGGCAATCAAGTAAAAACCGCATATAGCTGGAAGCTCAATGACAAGTAACAATAATTTAAACTCGCGGCAACTTGCAGTCTATGATTCATGTCCGGGGTCAGGGGTTAATAATTTGATTACATTAATTGGTCATGATTAACGCGAAGTTTCAAACTTTAAACACTGGTGCACGTGCAAGAAAGTTTGATAACCAATAGCATATACCATTCCCATCATTTCAAGAAAAACAGAAAAATGTCTACGTTATTTATACTGGCATTAAAAAACTAAGAACCTACATTATGGCAAAAACACATCATGCCCCTGAAAAAATTGTTTTACCAATTTATCCAAAAAACATTAAAACTTGTAAGTCAAAAGTTTGGCCACAAATTCTAGCAACTCCTGAACTAAGCATGATAGTTCAAAAGTGGTTCATGTAATCAAAAATAAATAAATACTTACTGCCTGGAGGTCTGTAATGATCATAGTTGGAAAAATCGCTGTAGTTGGACGAATTGCTATAGTTGGACGAATCACTGTAATTTGCCATGTTGCTATAATTTGAGGTATTGCTGTAGTTTGAAGAATTGCTATAGTTTGATGGATTACTGTAGTTTGTAGAATTGCCATAGTTTGGGTCATTGGCATAATTTGGAGCATTTGGATGTTGAGCTTGCGGCTGCTGCGTTCCGGCAGCAAAGTTCCCATCGCCTTCCAGAGATGCTGGATTGCGGAATCTGTTTCCGTTCTCGTATTTCGGAGGTTGGGCATCCGCTCCAGCTTGACCACCGTTGTTGGTCTGACTTGGAAAATGATTATTCATCGATGGCTGAAACTTTGCGACAGGCTCTGAAGAAACAAAAGGACGTGGCTTGCTGTTTCCAATAGCAAAGGCAACCTCCTTGGTAGGATGGAGTCCAGGCTTAAAAGCTATGGTGGCCGCACTCCGTTTATCATTAATTGCAGTGTTTGCGGCTGGTGGATCCCCACTAGCTCCTTTGTCGAATTCTGCATCAGAGTAATTGTCAACGGGCTCTTCGACAGCGGCAGTCATGCCAGCCACAGGCGTGGAATTGCCATTTCGAAAACTAGCGCTGTCTGACGAAGTAGTACTGGATGCCTTTTTTGGTTTGGGTGGTACCACTGGGGCAATTTTTTTGCCCATGTTGGGCGAATACTGTTTAGGCGCCAAATTGGTGATGTTTAAGCGAGTGAAGTCGCGATCCAAGTTGTTCTGGTGTGCAGTCATGATGACTTTGATTGTTGTGACACTGGTCTATCCAAAACGACGAGCAATTTGAACCTGGTAAGAAAAAAAAGATAACCGAATTCAAAATTAAATAAATGCAGAAAACAGGTTGGTGAAAAAACCGTTCATGTGCTCGTTGTAATTGAAATGCAAATCATGAAGCAATATATGTGCATACTCACGTTTAAAACAATCAAACGATTTAGCAAGTCTAAACAAACCTAAGTGACATTATCTCGCCTAACTAAATAACATTTCAGTGTTGCCAAGTTACACGTTTTGTGTGTGCTCTAAACCATATTGGTGAAAATTTTGAAATGCTCTATAATTGCTCACACACCACTGAATAGAAGCCCTGTTCTGGTGGGAAAAACGTTCATATTAAACTAAAAATGTTGCCTGGGAAATTTTACCCGAGTACACTATAATAAATATCTTATATTCCCGGCATGAAACGGATTATTAGTGACATAAGTGACGCATGAACTGTAATCAACTTATTTGCCTAAAGGGGCGTTTAAAGCCTTCATATGCACAGGAATATCATAGTTTTGTACACCTATAGTTCACAGGGTATATTTAATGAAAAATATTTGCTCAAGCATTAATTTATTGCATTACAATACAATTTTAAAGATAATTTCTTATCAGCCACAAAATCAACAGTTGAGTGTTAAAGATAATGGACAAAAGAGAAGGTGGTTCTACTACTTTCTCTTTGAAAAAGTGTCCTGTAGTTCATTCTAAAAATAAGCTGCAATAGCCTGTGGTCAAAAGGGCATGTCAGTCAAGTCTTACTGTCTTAGCTACAGTAAACAATGGCACAATACTGCCTTGACTTTTGGTCAAACCAACAAACTTTCCTGAACAGATAAAGCTGTCTAAATGAATTAGGAATTAAAGTTGTTTCTAACAACAGAAAGCAATCATAATTTTAAAAAACCGTTGATAGTCATAAGGGAATATGCGCCAGTAAACTTAGCACCTACTATATAGAAAATCTTTAATGTTTAATTTGATTCATTGGCTATGGTTCATAAAATTATTTGCAAAATGAAAATTCAAACATGTACCAGTACTAAATAATTATAGATCATAAGTTAAATTAACAGGTTTTTTTCAATTTACCAGTTTTGTACATAATAACCAGAGAAGCTAAAGTATAAAATTGTGATACCATTTAACAGCTAATTAAAAAAGCAGATTAGTTAATTGACCCAAGTTCTCCAGTTTTTTCCCCAATATGTGTTATGAACGATTAATTTGTAAATAATTTAATCACTGGCCTGGAAATCACCACAGCAAACTTTTGAATGCAGACAAATACCTGCAAGCACTAAAACCACTCAATGACCACTTCATTTCCAGGTCAATGATTGACTATATTTATTAATTGGCCATGTGAAGTTCATGTCAAATATATGCAAACCTTGAACTGTAAAGTAATGGTGGTAATTAGTCAGCCACCAACTCACAAAATAATGGAGAAAAAAAATAGTCAACGATGCATAAATATTACAAATGATTAGGATAATGAATTTTCAAGTGAAAATAATACAAATAAATTTAATCAAAAGTAAAATTAAAACTTGATACGTCGTTATCTCTGGTTATCAGATATATTTTATCTGATTTTAATGCTACAGACACCTAACCTGTTTCTAATTACATGCTATAAAATATATATAAAACATGTATGCCAAAACTTAGCCTGGTGACCTTTTGCTCCTCAGAAGTAGGTAAATTTTGAATATACGAAGGGTGCCAAAGTAGGCCAACACATAAAAAAACACCGAAATTGTGAAACAACAAAAGACCGCATGAACAGGATCTGTGGTGACCTCATCTCCTAACATGGGTCCAAGCAACAATAGGCCAAAGGTGCCACCTTACTACACAACGATTAGGAAATCGTCCTACTAAAAGCATTTGCGCTTGGTGACACATTCAAAAACGAAAGCAGAAGAAAATGACACATTATTGCCACACCCTCCTACTATTCAACATAATTCACCTATTCCCTTTCTTTTCGGGCTAACCGTCTTGAGGTAGCCACGAGTCAGGTTTACGTCCATGACATTTTTTAGAAATGGCACTGGCCTGTCCGAATTCAAGAAAAAAAACATCAGCTACATTTTACGCAAGATTTAAGTTTTAAGTTACTTTTTTTCTATATAAAATGACTCATATTTTATTCTGGGCATATCTTTCACTTTCGATATCCGAGTAAAAACCGCATTTAAAACTAGATGTAAAAAAAGCCTTTGGAAGGTAATCAAAAGTTTCAAAACTAAGATTACATTTCGTATTACCAAGTTACATAACAGTCTTAAAGTAGTGAAATTAAAGGAAACTAGTAATAGGATACTTACAAACTAAGAAAGCAACTTTGCCGACAACTTATTCCGATCCGATAATTGAAGAAATGACAATCGCGAGCCGAACCACCGCTTGTTTATTTATGCACAACCTGTTGCTACGCGCGCGGACACCCCATCACGCGCCCCATAGACAACACGTGCTGCCCCCTAGTAGTCACTAATGGCGTTACTTTCATCTGATGAGTTACGTTTTGAATTACGATTATTGGAAAAACTGCATTCTATAATAATCGGAATTCAATTATATAATACATTCACACGTTTTTAACTCAGACATCTCAGACCGCCCATTGGCAAACGTATCTATTTTAAATTTATCAAAAAAAAAAAAAAAACTATCAAGTTATCTATATAGTGTATTTGCTGGTAAAAATTCAAGCATATTTCAAAGTATTTGAAGAACTCTTTGCACGGCCGATTAAAACCATATTTATCCAAAAAGTCTAATAATTTTTCTAGAGAATTCGAAAAAAGTATTTTTTTTGTTCATTTTTTATATAAAGGATTTTTTCTATCAAAGGAAATGTCCCAACATGGGAAGGAAATTCAAGTATAAACGTTTAACACGAATTTCAAGCATTCTTCCCGACGTTTCCAATGCGATAATAATTCAAAAAACATTTCCATACTTCCTCATATTCAGATTTTTAGAAACCTCATAAACCTAACCAAAGTTGATCAATTTGTCATATTAACTTCGCATACAAAGAATTACTAATGATGAATACATTTTTCCATTCGTATAAGCTTGATATGATACTTTCTTAAGCTTGATGAACTTAATTATCTAAATATTGTACATTTATTCTAACAATTGGAAAATAATTTCTAAAATGTAATCATTGTAGATGGCAATTGCCAAATTATATACCAATCAGCAATCCAAAACTCTTTCTTGTTGATTCCTGCATTTAAACTTATTATGATGATAAAGCTTAAAATATGTCATGTAGAATAAATACTATGCCACTGTACTGAACCTTACAAAGAATTGAAAAACTCGCCTGTATACATTTTTTTAAAATAAACAAAATTAACAATCACACAAAATAGAAATGCTGATAAATTAGAACATTAATGCTTTTTTTTTTCTGTTGTTGTTCTATTTGCATTATTCCGGCTCCGTTTTGCATGCTAGTCAATTGTAATTTTGTTGTTGTAAATATGTAAGATAATCAAAATATTGTGCAGAAGGTTAAGTTTACTCAAATTTAGGTTAGCAGACGATTAATTCTACACAAGGCAAATGAAGCAAATTCGCTAGTTAATTTCAAAACAGGAAATTCTGCAAAAATATTTGCATTGCTGGTAGTAGCACAGCAGGGAGTTTGATCAGCTTCACCTTTTAGTAAGATCAATTAATATAGAATAGAAATTGCATCTACAAATATATAAATCCATAGTTCATTAGAAAAAAACCGGAATAATTAATATGAAACATTTTTTTATTAATTACCACAAAGACAATATGATTGCATGAATAAAAATGGCCAAAAATGCTCAAGAATTTGATAGATATATTCCCAAATATGTATGATGAGGATGATAACGAAAAATGGGAAAACGCCTCATTGTTGCTCCTCGCTTTCTTCAATAGAAGTGGGTTGCATTTTTTTATGTGCATACACTTCCTTCTCTAACTCTGCACATGCCCTTTCGATTTCATAATTTTTACTAACCAGACTAACCCAACTGAAATTGAAAAATAAAATGACGTTAAATGCCCATTTTAACAACAAGTCATCTAATATGTATAGTAAATTCTTCATTTACCTAGCTTCCAGTGCATGTAATTTATCACCTGCAACAGTTTGTGCATTTTTTCGATGCCAATTAACTTCCTGAATTTGTTTACTATTAAATTATACGTCAACATTAGTGTCATTATAAACATGTGGTGCAAATACAAGCAAATTCTCATACATATAAACCCTACCGAATATCTTGTAAATGTTTCTGTCCTTGATTTAGCATTTGAAGTAGCATGTTTATGTACTGGCGCCAAGCTTCGCATCCATATACTGTCATCAACTCCAAGTTAGAAATTCTGAAAATGTAAAAATGTATTAAATCATAGTGCACTTTGCAAAAATGCGAATTTAATACAATAATATTGTTACCTCGTAGATTGGTGCTCCAGTTGTGCCATCGAGTTATCAACACAGTCTGTCCATGCAGCCACGTCTGTCATTTTTCCAGCAGGGGGATGTGGAAGTTCGTACCTAAAAATAATTTAAAACACAAATATTAAAAATTTAATTTGCCCTTGCAGAAACTCTTAAATAGCAATTAATATATAAATATTTTTAAAAAAAAACAATGTAGGCTATTGTAAAATTCCAGTTTTCTGACATAATAAAACCTAACCTATATGCACATTCTTTGATATATCGGCCCTAGACATTTACCTTTTCATACTTAACATGTCCATTGGCAATCGAGATTGTAATCGCTCAAATTCTGCTTTCATTATTTCAGTCTGAAAAATTGCAAAAATGGGTGAAATTCACTTTGGATCAGCAACTACATTGAATTCAAATTTCATTCAAAAGTATACTACCTCAAATGTTCCAAGTGTAATTGGAGGCAGATACTCTAAATAATTTTTAGTTGGTCGGTATCGCCTTGTTTCTTCATCTACCATTCCCAATGCCTAGAGAAAGAAAACAATAATAGTTGCTTGAGCTACATTGAGCTAAAAAGTTGCAAGTCAAAACTGAAAGAGTTAACTGCAGTTGGCCGTTCGGATGAAAGTTCCACATATACTTCATCATGCAAACTTTAAGCTCTTGGTAAATTTGACATGCATGATGAATGAGTGAATTAATCCCTTCATAGGTGCCTAAAATGCAATTACTTGCATTTTATTACTCAGAAGACATGCTCATTATGTTATTATTTTAGGATTATATAGTGTATTAATGTTTATAAATTTATATGTTTACTAATTTATAAAGCACTGACATTCATAAAGGACTCCTAATATGGCGGCTAGTGCTGCATGGCAAGCTTGCAATTCGATTTCACCGAATACTCACCATTTCAGTATCAGAATGAAGTACTTTTTTACATTCTAAAGTTGAACATGCATTATTTTATAATACTTACTGCTTCACGAACTCCAGGTTCATCATATCCTTGATCGATATATGGCAATGCATCAACGAGAACTTGAGGTTCCTGCGCCATTTTGAATTCTAAATGAGGGACAACCACGAAGTCTTGTCCAACAAACTGAAATGTTACAGGGTGTATTACAGAGTACATTACAAATTTGGTATTTTGCAATATTGTTTTATAGAGGTGGCAGGTTCATTTACTTTGATTAAATTTAATTGTTATACTATTTTAAATTAACTAATTTGTTTTTCTAAAATTAGTTTCTCATTATGTAGTCAATTAAGCTGGATCACAACCCTATAACTGGCAATGGGTAAAATTTTAAAACCCAATTACAGCCAAACAAAAAGAGATTAAATAAAAATAAAAATTGTTTAAAATAGCTTGATAAATCAGCAATGGTATTACTATTTCGTTTTTCACTTTGAAATGGTAGATTTTTTAAAATTAATAAATAAGTTTGAAAATTTTTCGTTAATTTGTATATTCTTGCTGTCACCTGCTGGCAAAAGGTGCAAATAAACAGACATATCTTTCAAACTTGTTTATTAATTTTAAAAAAATCTACCATTTCAAAGTGAAAAACGAAAAAGTAATACCCTTGCTGATTTATCAAGCTATTTTAAACAATTTTTATTTTTATTTAATCTCTTTTTGTTTGGCTGCGATTGTGTTTTAAAATTTCACCCATTGAAAGTGATAGGGTTGTGGTAAAACAAATTCATACGAGGTATACTTTCTAAGTATATAAATCAAAATTTTCCAAATACACTCCAGTTCTTGTTAATTTATGCAAAAATTTACATTTCTAATATTGTATCCTACTTCACAAATAATAAATCAACAGAAATTTACCTCAAACAGATATTTTAGAATGCTATTACTATTTTAACATAGTGCATAATTTGTGACTACTACATAGCAAGTGAAGATCGACGCACAAGTCCATAACAAAATTTATTTCAAAATAATTTACTGGTTGATACTAAAATGTTGTTTTAGTTTATTATAACATTTATATCAACTCCTCAGGTGCTGTCTGCGTCTACTTTTTTGCTGTAATTTCGGAAAGTTAACTGCAGGCTCAATCATCTAATAATTCACAATAGTTAAACATTATTCGCATACTGTAAATGATATGATCATTTTAACATCTTTAAAAAAATACTATTTGTAAAATATACCTTAGTTGGATAAATCCATTCCACAAGTTTAAGTAACAAAAAATCCATAATGACTAAAATCATAAAAATCTTCCCAAAAATTAGTCCACAGTTAGAATATCTGAAACGGGTAAAAATATCGTAAAATGCCAATAAATAAACTCAATCCTGCCAAGTTTTAAGACAACTAATGATGGAAAGGTATCGGAAGTTTCTTGCCTCATCAACCGTTCTCCTACTGTTGGCTCAGGATCTCGGATAATGCGATTATATACGATTTCAGTTCTCTGCGCAACATCTTGCCATGAATATATATCTCTGATTCGCCTATGAGCCTCGTGCGGCGGTACAACGGTACAATTGTGGACTCTAGCAATAGCATCTTCGAGTCCATCGATTAAAGCTTCAGGACGAAAAAAAATAGCTATTTATTTCAATAGTTAATTTAGAAACTTATAAAAATGGTTTACTTACAGTCAATTGACGGTTCAGCAAGTCGAATTAAGTCAGGTGGGAGAACTTCTGGAATTCCACCAACTTTGGTGCATACCACAGTGAGTCTGTACAATTAAATGACATAAACGCCATAAATTTTCTGACATTAGGAGAACACTGCGCAAAATGACCATATATGCAAGATGAAACATACCCACATGCAACAGCTTCAACAATAGCAATGCAAAATGCTTCCGTCAGCGATGTATTAAGAAATATTTGTCCTTGCACCAATTTCTTAAAAAAAAAAACTGTTACAAATACAATAATGAGCATACTGAATTGAAATGATAAAATAAGGTAATAATTCTTACATCTCGAACTTCATTGTGGTCCACTGGACCCAAAAGTCGAACTCGTTCATGAAGTTGGTGTTTTTCCCTGAGCTCTTCAAGGGCGAGACGTTTTGGGCCATCACCCCCTGATTTAATAATAAGATTGTGAGAATCAAATTAACAAAGGGAAACGTTTAACAGAATAATTATCGCATATAGATATCAAGCTTTTTAAAGGGTGGCATGCTTAGACCCTAACCAATTATAAATTGTACATCGGCGTGCCTTTTGCAAATAACAGGAATTACACCAGTCAGCAAATCGGCACCTTTACGGTAAACAAGGCGGCTCATTACAATAATCGTAACTGAAAAAACGAGAAAGAAATAAACATAAACGAAACAAGTGAGCACGAAATTGAAATAACTTTCAAAAATAAATCAACATACCTTTACGTGGATCACATTTGGTAGGATCTGGTGTGAAAACAGTCGTATCAACAGCATTTGGAATCACAGAGACTAAACTATGAGGTTTCACTCCTGCCCTTAATACAGTATTGCCTTTGCTAAAAAAAGTAATTTATATAATATTGTTGTTTAGAAGTAAAGATTTGTTACTGCATAAATTCAAAAATTTTTACAAATATTCTGTAGGTTGAACTTTTGGTTTATGATATACCGAATTTTTTATAGCAACCAGTTATAACAATATTATCTGATCAAAACGATATTTAATCAAATCATTATGACAATATTTTTTAAACAAATCAGCTAATAGGTACTTGCATGCAACTAAGGTTAAATATTGTGATTTTTTGTGTTTTACCCAGTATGCGAAACACATATAACGTGGTTGCAATCAGTTAAGGTAAACTGAAGCAGTTTATTGGTGATTATTGCACTCGCATCTGCAAATCCAAATAAAGAATGGTCCGTAAACACAGTCTTCAGACCCATATTTCGAGCATGAATGATTCCTTCATTGGCCATCGCCGAGAATGCCTAAAAAAGCCAATTATGTGAAATTAAAGCAAAACATTTATTTCACGCAAGTCCAAAATAACTTTAGGATACACACCGAGTGTCCGTGTACAATTGTGATGTTTTCTCGTATGAATATATTTCGCATGAGTGGCAATGTGTTGAAAAGTGTTGGTAATATGACACCATTGTAGCAAACCAACATTGGAATGTAATAAATCTATGGGTAAATGGAAAGCTTATGTAGTCATTGCATATATATTCATTAAATATTGTTAAATAATATTCCCGAAATACTATTACCTTTAGTCCTGATGTCATGTAACGAACCCCTTTTCTATCTCCATATGAATGAGTTATAATAACTACCTTATGTCCTCTTTCAATTAAGCATTGGGACAGTTGGTAAATGTGACTTTCTACACCACCAATACTTGGATAAAAGAAGTCTGATATCATGCTAAGATAAATATATTTCTATTAGTATATTTGGACGATGGAAAACGAGAGCAAGTGTAGACGAGGTGTGTTTACTTACCAAATGTTATGTTTCATTTTATAGCAAGATTTCTCGGGATAAATAAATACAGGTAGCGAAAAGTATCGCCTGTTATATGTAGCGCATCAAAAATCCCATATTAACAATATTTCTAGTATATAATACCGCAAAAAACATGCTCGCCGTACTATCGACATTCTAAACAGGCATCTTCATTTTTTAGCAGACGACGCTTTTATCTTCAGTATTTCCGCATCGTAGTTGAGAAATGTCAAGGTAAACAGTGTGTACTTATTTGAAGGCTTACACCAACATCTCCTCGATAGTATAGTGGTAAGTATCCCCGCCTGTCACGCGGGAGACCGGGGTTCGATTCCCCGTCGGGGAGG
>JAQGBW010001775.1:0-23389 GCA_034698625.1 Julus scanicus | reverse complement strand
GACTTGCACGTTTTTATATCGATACCTGCATGTGGAAAATGAAGCATAAATAGGAGTTCCAAAACATAGTTTTATGTGTAAGGCTCTTGGCTTTGGGGTAAAACTCACTGCTCACTGCTGACTGTAGTGCGCGATCTAAAACGAAATCCCCTGATCGAACCCGGGCTCAATTGTCCGGTTGTAGAGAGGGTGGACCGATACCCGGTCATAGTTACCGGGCCAGAATTGGAGGCGAGACCCAATGGGGTGTAAACCAGAAGCTGGGATGGAAGGGGATTTTGGAAAAATTTCGGCGCCCCCACTCTCTTCTCAACCCCACTCAAGGGTTGAGAACTTCTTCTCAAGGGGATTTTGGAAAAATTTCGGCGCCCCCACTCTCTTCTCAACCCTTGAGTGGGGGTTGAGAAGAGAGCGGGGTTGAGAAGAGAGCGGGGTTGAGAAGAGAGCGGGGTTGAGAAGAGAGCGGGGTTGAGAAGAGAGCGGGGCCGCCGAAATCCCCTTCCATCCCAGCTTCTGGTTTACACCCCCATGGGTCTCACCTCCAATTCTGGCCCGGTAACTACGACCGGGTATCGGTCCACCCTCTCTACAACCGGACAATTGAGCCTGGGTTCGATCAGGGGATTTCGTTTTAGATCGCGCACTACAGTCAGCAGTGAGCAGTGAGTTTTACCCCAAAAGCCAAGAGCCGTACACATAAAACTATGTTTTGGAACTCCTATTTATGCTTCATTTTCCACATGCAGGTATCGATATAAAAACAAGCAAGTGCAGGACCTGACTCGAACTCACATCAACACCGACCACACATCATCCTCATGACCATGCACTCAACCACTCGGCCACCACAACCACAGAATTACAGATTGTGGAACTTCTATTTATGCTTGGGTCCATGCATGAATTTAAGCTTTTTTTAAATTAGCCCCTAGAAGAAAATTATAGTTTGAATTCTAAAAGCAACTATATATTTCAACACTAAAAAGAAAACCTATAAAGGTGCGCAACTAATGTCCCAAGATAACGTCAAATGACGTAATTGAATATGCTAATTTGCTATTTCAAGATATTCAAATTTCGCTCGCGCGTGTATCGCGGACAGTAATTCCTGAAACCTAAATTTTATTTTCGTGGAAATACAAAAAATAACATAAGGCGCTTTTGCTAAAATATTTACAGGGTCATAAATAACGTCACATAATAAGACATTTCACTTTGGACATGCATGCATGCGCACAACCAAATGAAAATAATTAAAATTTGAAATACAAAATGTGAATTAAAATTTTTTAGATACTAATCTTAGTTACAGTCGTTGAGACTTCGATAGTGGAATTAGTTATGAACACTTCGACCTCAATTTTAAAGTTTAACAACAGTTTTTGGCCTGTTTTCGAACATTGTATTTGAATAGTGGGATTTTTGACTTCAGATTATGAAATCATACGCCTTTGAAAACACCACAAAGTGTGGCAATCAAACCTTTATTCCCCTAGATAGATTTGACCCATTGAAAGGGATAGGATTGTAATTCCTATGTTTGAATGGGGATCGATGTTTTTTGTCAACTCTAAAATTGGACTTATTCAAAATATGGACTATTTTAGCAGTGCGCATGCTCAAAGTATGGACATTTTAAATGTTTTGGTGTGATTAAAGAAGGTTATTATCGATCGTGTGTATTGTCTTTCAAGTATTAATTTTCGTTAATTACTACCTTTATAACACATTATTAAGTATTGTATGGGTATTTTTCAAAGCAAGAACATTTTAACTGTAACAACAAATTGCACGACTAAAACAACGTCTGCGCATGACGGATGAGGATCTTTTCTGTTGGGAATAGACCACAACGGCGCTTTTACGTCCAGCGTTGTCATTACATGTCGCTGTCAAGAGTATGGGCGGTGCTTTCAGCTTACAAATAAAGAGTTGAAGTGCGCATGCTCAGACCCAAACGATATTCGGTTGTATTTGAAAGGGCATTTAACACCGTCAAATACTTAAAATGACAAATAAAAGAATATATAACTTTGGACAACAAAAGAAAATTGGAACATTAATTTTGATTTTTGAATATATCCCAAAGTTCGCGGTATACCCTCTAGCCCCCGTATTTAAAATTGCATAAGCGTGTTTTGGTTGACCAATGAAAAGCAAGCAGAATTTTCGTGATGCTGTGCTAGGCAGCATCGCTTTTATTTTGCAGTTCCAAGTCCAAGTGTTCGGTTATCATTTTGTGGATGCTGCGTGCTTGCGCCAATCTGCTAATTAAGATGCTCATCTTCCAATTTGTGTGAGGTAATAGCTTATATGGAATTGAAAAGCTACGACGGATTTTCTTCCAGTGTGTGAATGATTTTAAAAGCAGATGTCCGCGCATCGATTGTGACCTAGTGATCTTCAGAAGCCTTGAATTACCTCACTGCAGGTTTCGTGATGTCTGGAGGAGACATGTTCCCGGAAAATTTGAATTCCTCTTTACCCCTCAATAATTCATTATTTACCAGTGCTTCGCCCATATACAATGACAGTGATTACGAAGTGTACGGACCAGAAGTGGCAAGCGACATCCTGCAGATATGTGCCAAGTTTTTGCCTTTAAATCACTGGTATTTTCAAACTGCCAACAGTTTTCTGTTGCTTAGCTATTTAGCACCCAATGGCATTTATGGTATTCTTTATTTACGCGTTACATTGGCTGTGGGCAGTTTTTTCTTCGCCTTGTGGGGTTACGTGACACTTTGTGCCATAGATACATTCATCTGGAATGCCATATTTCTCGTCATTAACTTTGTGCATGCTGTAATTATCATCTATCAGCTAAGGCCGGTGAAACTTCCAAAAAATTTAGAAAATCTCTACAAACAGCTCTTTCTTCCGCTAAGGGTCTCTAGAAGGCAGTTTAAGCAGATCGCTGACTGCATGAAAGAAATACAACATTTGAAACCAGGAGAAATCTTTGCCTCTGAAAGAATAACTAAAGTCGACAAACTCTCTTTGGTTTTGACTGGGAGGTAAGTTTCTAAAAAAAAAATGTTTGTTAAATTAATTTTTATGTTCTAGCCGTGAGGGACCCCTCCCGGTGGTTTCACAGCCGTTACACCGCCGCTTAGGGTCCATTCAAAAAGGATTTCCCCCAAATTCATTCAAAAATTATACCCCCTGCCCACATGGTGTCCATTTTATCCCAGACCATCCCTCATAGACGTCCTTAATTTTTTTTTGAAAAGTAGGGTGTCTAGCAAATTTGTTGGAACAATGCAAAATCTCATCCTATAAATTTCCAAGCACCAGTCTCGCTACCAATTCCACGATATTTCTCCAGATTTTTATGATAGCAAAAATGTCCTAACCTCGAAGGAAAATTCTAGCATAAAGCTGGTGTTTAACACAAATTTGGGCATAATTCCCAAGGTATTAAAATTGAAGTACATTTGGGACTTGGGCACATTTCTTAAGGTACCCATCTCCCCATTTACTGACCTTTAAAACTCAATAACATTTAAAAATACCATTATTAGGGCCCTACCCCCATGTCAGCCGACCCCCTAACTTCTCTTGTGGATGTCCTTTTTGAATGGCCTCTAACACTATACTTGGGCTTATGGGGGTCTTCGGGGAGACCCCCCTCAAGTTTGAGGCCCCTGAGCATTGCTTGCTTGCTTTTGCTACCCGATAGTTTTCGTTCTCTGAATGTAATGCACATTTTTTCAACACATGTTCATAAAGAAAATATGTTTTTGACATTTTAATAAGCTTAAGTCCTCACTTTTTGCCTAAAGTACAGGACCTATACTGTATTATAACCTCTCGTTAATGTACAATATTGCATTGTCAGTGACGAAATCTGCATTAGGAACCTTTATTTCGGAAAAGAGCCATCGATTGACGATTGTGTTGTTTTTAGAGTTTTTTGAATTGTAGATAATATGGGAATCTATATATTTTGTATAAAGTTTTGATGAATAGGCTACTGTTCATATTGTACATGTACCAGCTACTAATCTCACCACCTACCGCTTTAGAAAACTACTCTCCGCTTTACGAATTCATAGAAATGGGTCTAGGTCAACTTCATTCAGTTAGTAAAAATATTACATTTCACCCAAATTGTTTCGTGACCTAGTTTTGACAATAAAATGATTGAAAACAAAATTGAAACTTTTACTGATAGAGGAGCTCATGCACATAAACTGATCAACTCAAACGTATCTGAGCAATTACCGAAAAACATAAAATTTGGTTGAATTGGAATATGTAATCACCAACGAACATAGTACAATGAGGTAACCTTCATAATTTCAGAAAATTTCCACTTCACGTTAACACCACCCATTGTCGTATATGTAGTAGGAAGTACCGGATGGTTGCATTTAATTCAGCGTAAAAGGGAAATACAGATGTTTTAAAGCTCTGATAAGTTCACATTAGTTTTAACTACAACTATAGTAATTTCTCACATTGTGGACAGACACCCTTTTGATCTTAGAGAAAAATTAGCTAATGTGGGACTTTTTAAACTTGCATCATATCATATAATGACTGCCAAATTCTGCAATTTAAAATGTGGGATTGATTGAGTTAATTAGAAAATAACGTGTAATTAAGATGCTTAATTACATGTTTAGCGAGGATAGATAAATTAGTCATTACGTTTTGAGATTACATATATAGGTTATTTGGAAAATTACTTTAGATCAATGACTCAAAAAACTAAATTGATAATACCCTGTCTCAAATTACAATTAAGATACCGTCGGGAAACTAAAGGAAAAATTAAGCGTATCACACTCTTTCAATGTAGTGCTTAATTTACGTGCTAGCACAAATTACAGTAAATTAATTGCAGTAAATTATCTTGTCTCTCATCTTTTGAAATAACATGTTGAACATAATGCTTATCAAAATGTTCCACTTTGGAGGTACAGAGCAATGAACACCCAGTAGAAAGAAGTATTTTCGAAGCGTAGGTTCCTTATTTTTAAATGGCTTTATAAGCACGTTTTCAAAAGACAACAAAAAATACCAAGATAGGCTTTGAGTTTCCCCATAATAATTCACAGAAAATCAATTGACGCAATTGTGTATAGTTTGTTATTTTAAAATATGTTTTTGATATATTGATGGCGCTTATACTTCCTTAAGCTTAGTTTTTAAGAAGTGGGACGAACATACATGACGGCCTCACATTAATTTCCAGGAATGACGCAATTGAGAAAGTTTGTCATTTTAATATATATTTCTGATATATTGATAGCGTTTTGTAATTTACTTTCTTAAAGCTTACAAGTTTGCAATATTTGTCAAAATTAGGTAGTCCACATGGTGTCCATTTTAGCCCACTCCCCCCACCCCCCACCCTCATGGGCGTCCTTATTTTTTTAAAGGAGGGTGTCCAGAACATTTTTTGGAACATTAAAAGGCCCATCCTATAAATTTCCTAGCACCGCCTCACTACCAATTCCACCAGATTTTTCTGATTAAACAAAATTTCCTGACCTCGAAGGGAAATTCCAGCATAAAATTGGTGTTTAACACAAAGTTAGGCATAATTCCCGACTTTGCCGAGGTTTTAAAAATTCAAGTACCTACGTTTGGGTCTATGGGACACATTTCTTCTGGTGTCCAATTCCCCTTTCACTGGTTTCTAGTTAATTAAACAAAAAGCCCAAAAACTGAAAAATGCGTACCTATTTTTCAGTTTTGGTTTGGTACCATCATTAGTGGACGTCCATAATGGGTACTTTCTAACCAACACCCCTGTCCACATGCCAGCAGACGTCCTTTTTGAATGGCCCCTTAACATGTCCTTTTTAACATTAGTTTAAAATATACATACTAAAATATTCAAGGCTGCTCAGAATGATTAGTGAATAAAGCAAACCAGGCGTTACAAAATCACGAGAAATATATCGTGATTGTTTTCGCTTTATAATAAATACAGTTGTCAAGACTTGTTAAGCACCAGTTGAGTTTGTTCAAATAATAAGCTTTATAATTTAGGACATTACATCACTTTCACATAAATTAAAATTAATTAGATATGAGAATTGATGAGCATGACAATGATTCGGTAACGTCGATAATATATATGTGCTAGCAATTAACAATAATAGCATCAATTAGTCTACATCTTTGCAGGATTTCTAGTTACTTAAGGTTAATCCTAAGGATTCGAGGTTAATTTTATTAGCACTAACTTGATGCGTTATATAGGTTAAAGGCAATGACAGCTAGTATATTGTTCTAAAACATTAACGTTTTGGATAGAACGGTGTTAATGGAGTTCATTGAACAAATGACCCCATTTACAACGACATGTTTTAGGCGCAGTCGGCCCAGGCTAAAAATATTTTTTTTTCGGAATATAGAAGATAAGAGTATATACCTATCATAAGACAGACAAGTAGTTCTCGAATAGTAAAAAAGCGTACAGGAGTTTAACCTCTTTTGGCGTGGGTTCATGAGGAAATGCGTGGGTAGAAGACTTTTAAGACAAAATATTTTTAGGTGGTCCTACAAAATTCCTAAGAAATATATTCGGCTATGTAAAATGGCGTCAACTAATGTTCAAGTTGGTATAAAAACATATGTTTAAAAAAAACCTCACTGCTTCGTGGGTATTTATCTGCAGCCCATGTGCAAGTCCTGTTTAAACGTAATAAAACGTTAACCTCAATTCTATAGATAGATTTTATTCATCCTGTCGTGGAAAGTCATTCTCCACCAGTTTTTTCTGGTGTCTCAGGAGGTTAATGGAGGTGGCATGGCATTATTCAAATTTGAACATTAAAAATCGACTGCAGGTACATACACTAAGGTGCCATTCAAAAAGGACGTCCTCAAGAGGGGATAGGGGGTCTGCTGGCATCTGGGCAGAGGGAGGGAGGAGAAAAATCTGGGAAAATGTCGTGGAATTGGTATAAACGAGACTGGTACTTTGAAATGCATAGGATGGGTCTTTGTATGTTCCAAAGATTTTCTGGAAGGACGTCTATTAGGGAAGGGGGGGAGGGTCTAGGCTAGAATGGACACCGTGTGGACAGGGGGTAGGGGGGAAGTTAATTTTCGAAAGAATTTCGGAGACGTCCTTTTTGAATGGCCCCTAAGACGATTCTTCAGTATCTTGGCAACAAGACTACTGTGCAAATAATTGACTAGAACAGCTACACAGAATTGTTTAGCTATATTATTTGTTTAACAAAATATATCTGCAAAAATGCTTTTTGAAAGCTTGTAAACAAGTTTTGGAATGCGTAATATTTTATCATGGATGGGGTGGTATTGAAATTCCAGAAATTGCTTGTGGGGGAAGAAACATTCGTATACAGCAGGATTCGAATTTTTCATTCTTCTTTAATTTGGATAAATAAAGTTAATTAATTTCTCCGAGGACAAATTTAATCCAAGTTGCATATATGATTTTCCAGGTTTATGGTATCTCAAGATGGAAAACCACTTAATTTCGTTACAGCGAACCAGTTCCTTGATTCTCCAGAATGGTTCGGCATGTCAACTGATGAATATTTTCAGGTAACTAAGATATAAAATCAATAAGAGGATTTGGGGTTTCAAACAGCGCCTACACAATCTGTGTTTTTTTTGTGTGCCAATAACATATGATTATTGAATTTCAAAGCGACATAAGGAGTTTGAATTTTGTCGTTTTTTCTCAGGTGACAGTTATTGCTGTTGAAGATAGTTCGGTTCTGGTATGGAACAGGGATAAGCTTAAATTGACAATAAATGGAGACGGCTTTTTGCCTGCTGTCTTTGACCACATTCTTGGCAAGGATGTTGTCAATAAGCTTATGCAGGTAACTATATATGTCTTAGCAATGCATTATATTCACTTAATGATAAATTATATATAACGCGCATCTTTCGAATAATTGGCCATCAGCAAAACCGTGGATTGTATTGTATCCATGACAACAGTCTACATAATTCGATACTTATTATACAGCTTAAACCAGATGTAATTATTTTTCCCATTCATGAAAATTCAAAACAGATTCGATTTTTAGTTACAGGGAATTATCTGAAGGAAGCTGGTAGAAAAAAAAATAGGATTAAAATATTTTAATGGGCGTGCAAATAAACCATACTATTCAGTTTTTTTTTTTTAATATGGTGTATGAAATAAGTATGAAAGCAAAAACAATTTTGTAGATTGTATGGAAAAGATTTAAAACTGATATTTTCCAAGTAGAAATTCAGGGAATTTACATTTCTCAACGAAACAGGCATTTTAAAATACAGTGGAACCTCGGTTTACTAACGTCTCTATCTACGAACAAATAAAGTTTTGTTTTGTTTGCTCATTCTTAACAAACAACACTTTTTCACTAAACCGACGATTTAATTTCTGTATTATTTCCCCACATAAAGACATAGCAATTTAAAAAAAATTCTAGAACATAGATTTACATTAATTGCAATAGAAAAAATTGATTTGGATCACGAACAGGGTCAAGGAACGGATAAAGTTCGTAAACCGAGGTTCCACTGTATATGTATCAGTAAGATTGGTTTGATGCCAATTTTTGTTATTTTTCTTTTATGGTTACAGGTTAATGAAACGTGTCTTAGTAATGGTGCCATTCCAAGCGGCATGGATTATGATCCTTCAGAAAAGCAACAATTAAAAGTCCAGAGATCAGACAGGCTTGAAGGAATATCTGGCAACACACGTCATATTCAGGGTAAGTGAACATGGTTTTTTATGGCATTAGGAGTAAATATATGGTAATAAGGATCAGCTGTAGAATTTACAGCATGTCGTCAACCAATCTCTGATTGTTTACCATTGAATTTGAATCGCAGTGGCAGGTTTTATGACCTTAGATTGAGAAAGCAAAGACAGTTTCAACATACTTTAAACTTAGTGCATTTCTAGTTAGTACTTGAAACCTTGCGCGATTGATGAATCAGCAATGAATTATAATTCGTATTTTCTGCTATATGGCGATCATTGGAAAATATTTCAAAGGTCAAATGCTATTCCTAATAATGTGGTTACAAATTAAACTTGGTTCAATGGTCGACTATGGTGTAACCTTATGCCGCGTTGTGGAAATTTTCGTAATGATGACACACATATTGAAAATACATGCACCAAGGAGATGGAAACTCTGCATGATAAATGACACACAGCATGCTAATTCATTCCATCAGAAAGTCTTATCAAAAGCAATACAGTCCAATTTTAATGGGATCAGAATCTGGGCCAGGGCTATCATAAACCGGAAATTCAGAGGCATGTACATACTATGTATTGGATATTGCATGTTGCTGAACACATTTCATAAAGACTATATAAAAATCTATGTGCATGTGGGACATAGTTATTTTGTATGCACGCTTGGGTAATTATGTGTATACAGTGCATTATTACGATACCTATTGTCAATAAAGAAATGCTACTATGAATGTGAACTGTTTTGGGAAAATTAAGATGTAAAAACTGAAATTTCATAGTTTTATACAGAATTGCCAAAATATGGAGCTCATCTAATAGTTTCCAACATAAATTCATAACGACCTATACAAATTATCCTTTTGTTTTGCTCGTCGACTTTATACATTTCCATATGACTAAGCTTTGCATTTGGCATTTTCAAGATGATTTATGATTTGGAAAATGTTCTAATGTCGTTTTAAAATTTGTGCATCAGTCTAGAATAGAGGGTTGTTTACTTTATTTAAAAGATTACTGAACTAGATGATTGGTTAATTCATTATTGAGTGTTTATTTATTTTTATTATTTTGTTTTGTTTATTTTTATTCAAATAACTAGTTTTATTTTTTTATGATTTGCTTTTTTTTACTATTCCACTTTATTAAACCTGTCCTATACTCCACGACTCTTACAGATGCCAAGAAGCAAGAAGGGTTACCATTTGAAATTGAACCCCTCATAGTACCGCCAACTGATAATGATGAAAATACTGGCAGCATTAACAACGACACGCGAGATTCGTCAATTTGTTAATTAGCTTTTAAAACGAAATTAACACCTTACGCTTTCAATGATATAATTAAATATATATTTAGATGCTTTTTAAAAATCTTAGTGCATTTAATGTCATTTCTATCTTATTTTAAGTATTTGAAATGCATCTTAAATGCATTTTTTTTTTTTTTTGCATATAGCTAGTACACATTTATACTCTGTGACAAATATAAAATTTTGATTAACCCTTATTGAGTTGCAATTATTGGGCAGAAAAAGGTTTTGACAATAAGCAGCAAGATTTTGAAAATAAAAGATTTAGGTTTATTTATTATTTTTATTTTTTTTTTCGTTTTCTTTTATTTCTTATACTTCTTAAGGGTGAGGAAACAAATAATTTCGTAAAAAATGTTTCTAGGATATGTTTTCAGAGGTTTAGCAAATAATACAGCCACTAGTTAATGCAACATTCTCGTATTAAGTAAAGAGTGACTAGCCATATATTTTTATACATGTATAGTTTATGGTGTGGCATCTTATGTGAAAATAGTGTGAAATAAGTACTAGTAAATGTATAATGCATCTTATATGTATAATAATAATCTCATACTATGCAATTGTCTAACATCCCAAGTTTCTTCGTGTTGATGCCACTAACACAAAAGTTTCATCTAAATATTGCTCAAATGTTTGTTGTAGTCTGTTGTGTAATAAATAAACCTATCGTTGAATACAAATTCAGTAATTAACCCATCGTTTGATTATTCTAGCTGTAATTCATTACCCAAATACTAATCAATAGCAGACAAACAACATATTAGTGATTGTATCAGCACATTTATACGGCTGCATAAAATTACTGAATCAATTGTCCTTTTCTGTTGTAACACTTGTTACTGGCTGTAACGAACAACGCTCTGTATGCCATTATGCTTAATCATTTTCAATGTTGCTGAGCAACAACTTTGATGAAGCAAATGCAAAGGCCGTTGGGCTTTTCCCTCTGCAGTCCCCCAGACACGATCATTAGTAAACAAGATTTACACAGCGAAAGTGATGAACACGACGAATCAACTCCCCATCGTAGGATTTCCATGACTACCGAATACCAGAAACGCTACACGAATTAGGGCTTGGTATTTTGTTTAAAAAATCAAAGGTTATTCTACCCCTTTAGAGAATGCCAGGTTAAAGGCGTTCCAGTAGAAAATCAAATCTTGTAGTCAAAATAAAGTAAACATATATTCCTATTATCGGGTAGAAAAAGTATCGGTAGAAAAAAGTATCCAGAACGATCCCTTCCAAAAGCAATACATTAAGTTAACAAAGATGTAACAAGAGTTGTTGTCATGGAACAACTGTCATTCAAATCTTTTTGAAATTTGTGTATATAAGATCCATCATGTGTGTAGGCAAATGATAAAAGAATAGAGTCTAAGATAGATCTAGAAAAGATAGAATCTAAGATAGATCTAGAAAAGATAGAATCTAACAAAGACTATGATAACAGAATCCATCTTTGAAGACCTGATGCAGCCAGTTAGCAAATGAAAAACAAAAAAAATAACATTCCCCCCTCAATTTACTTTGAATTAAGTTTAAAATCAATGTTTGGGATTATTCAAATTGAACGAAAAACATTTTTATTTAATCTATCCATAAAAAAGTGATTGTAATCTCACTTATGAAGTGTACAATGCTAAATAGTTGATTATCAATAATTATCAGACCAAATCAGGTTCAAATGCATGTATATGTTCATATATACCATTTGTTAGACACTTTTTGTGTGGATTTTTTGAATATATCTCTAAAAAAAACACAAACTTGCAGTATGCAGTATGTTTGCATGTGACATACACTGCAGATATACTTGGCAATTATGGATGTGTTGTGTGGTGTGTGTACGGTGTGTGTGGGTGATGCTTCACTGCAACAGGTGCAAGGGCCCAACTTCAACCACTTGTGAAGTATCACAACAGCATAAATGTTTTAGAATCTTATTGCCAAGCCATTTCTCCAAATATTAATCTAGCGCATGTTGCAAAATTGAACAGATGATCGGTCGCAGTAATACAGCCAATCTGCTTCAAAGCAGAAACGAGTTTTTTTTCCTAAAACTGGTTTATAGAAATGTGCCTTATCATTTGACATTGAAATTCATTCGAGCAAATGCAAACTCCAAATCAAATATATAAAATATGAATAGCGTTACTCAAGTAATAAAATGAAAGTATAACACCTTGTTGTCAATTGCCTAAAATTACTTGTGTCAAGTGTAATCTTGTGATCTTTTGCTTTGAATTAGGAGCCAGCATTCTAGCATGGCGCCTTGGCAAGATATCGGAGGAAATGGATTACGAAACAGCGGTTTAGTACACTACAAGCTGAAAAGAGACCCTGAGCGACATTTTCAAAATTTTAAATTTGAAAAGGAAGATCTTGAAGTCATCAAACGTTTCCTTCCAAAAACTTGAAATTACCATAAAATATACTTAAATTTTTGCCATGAATGTAAAAGGGCAGCATCTTCCTATAACTACAATGACTATCAAATAACCACATTAAACAGCGCTGTCTTCCATGTAAAACTGAATCCTTAATACTGATATTTCCTGATATTTTCATAATGAATTAATATTGCAGCAATATTAATTCATTATGAAAATATCAGGAAAACATAACATTTCAATTTTAAGGGAGGTAAAGTGAAATTGAGCTTAAATATTATCAAGTGTGAATTTGAATGAGTTTTGAAATTTTTTTTTTGAATATCGATCTCATATTTCCATAAAAAAAAGTTGATGTTTATCGTTTCCAATTGTTTAAATTTGTTTCATTCTGTGAGTAATTATTTTAAAACAAATACCATACATGGTAGAATATCTTCTTTCCATTTTCAATCTCTGTTCTATTGGTTAATCTAATACTGTATGACGTGTTATCTTACACCATAAGTATTTGTATTGTTTTGTGTTTGATGTTTGGTTTCCTCAATCTTTTAAACTTAACATTTCTTTGACCAAAAGTAACAGTGTAGAGCACCTCATTAATATACATATATATCATGTTAATTGCACATGTGCCAATTAAAATGCTAAGAATTTGTTTTCAATTCACTGATCAGTCATTTACAATTTTATTAAATACTTAATTAATATGCAAAGTAAAACAAATGAAAAGATATCATGGTCAGCATAAAAATTGAAGTATGAGCTAATATATCTATCACATATTCCGTTTTAATAATGGAATTAGAAATAACAAGTATTTATAGTTTTATAAAATACTATGACATAGCATTACCATTTATCACCAATAATCCTATTTGAGTCTGAAAATTATTTTTGTGGGGTTGCAAAATCTTACTTTATCAGTGTAGAATTTTGAAACTTTTCCATCTAAACTTTATGAAGATTACCTGTTAGCTCCCTAACTTAAGTAGAGATGCTGTTAATACTTTTTTTTCCATTTAAATGCAAATAAACAGTTTTCAATTCAACTCAGTACCCTACAGTCAGCAAAAAAATGCCAGTTTAAACATATACGGGTAGTAAAATATTGGATTTACATTAAGGCGGCGCCACACATGCGGTATTCGGAAGAATCTTTACGAAGTGGCGAGTACTCCGATACTCACGTGTTTCGCAGAGTTTTTACGGAAACACAATTACAATTCTATTCACAGCAAAAATAATTAACATTATTATCTCCGCGCAGAAATTCTACTAAAAAACTGATCGATGATCATTTGTATATTATCATCTTTTACTGGTAATGCCAACTTCTGGTTGGAAAAGGCGCGAGTACTCGACACACACTACTAGAAAATCAGCAAGTAGCCATTGAGTACTCCCCGAATACTGCATGTGTGGCGCGGCCTTAAGATTAACATACTTAAGTGTCCAAATTTCTTTTTTTTCTTACAATTTCTTTGTTGAAATTTACAAGATGCCTATGTGATGTTTCAAAATAGCTTATGTGATACATTTAGAGTCAAAGACCAGTTTTAGGTAGTTTCGATTGACACTACTCGTTAAGGCACTATCCAGGAATTGAAGGTCCCTTAACCATGGCACTCGGGTGAGGGGATGCACAAGATGGTTGTTATAACGAGTTCATTCCATTATATAGGAGCCATCGAATCCTCTGTGTACATGTAAACGACTATCTGAATGTGTGCTTTGATACTTTTAACACAAGTTATTTGACAAAATGTCCGAATATTGTAATGCCATATTTGACCTAGCACAAGAGGGCATGAAATGTATATGCTCTTAATCATAGTCTCACTAATATGCACCCAGAAGTACAGTTAAACAACTTTCCATGTGACTTATCAAGATATTTTACACGCAATGTCTATTTTTGCTCTTACAAACGTGAAGTTGATATTGTTTGGCACTAATGGAGCAGTTGTTCAGTTGTTTGGTGGTTCAGTTTATAAATATATATACTGTTAAATATTTTTTCAACTTTTCACCGTGGATTTTTCATGTTATATAAGTGTCTGGACAAAGCTCCGCACAATCCTCTAAAGGCCATCTAACACAACTGGTACCTATTTTGGTAATTTTTACTTGCATAGGTAACTTATGTTATCTGTTATCTTTCTATACAGTTTAAAGCCTGTTAAGTAATATTGTGATGTAATTTTCAATACAAGTGATTTTTAATACTACTGGCTAAAGTGGTTAATAAATATTCTCGTTAATTATAAACCTGGAAAATGTGATTTATTTTTTTGTGTTAATGTAGGATTTTATTTCCATCGTATTTTGGCTTCGGGGATAGCAGCAAGGTAAGGGAACTGATATCTTGGTGAACATGTTTACGTCCAGAATATTGGAAGCATTTGTAGTTATTTATGGATAGTATCATTCTAAAGCAGATATCAGTTGTTCGACAAGTTATCAAATTTACAAATTCCAAGCTCTATTTCAGCATAAATTATGCACATTGGTCTTAGTAGAAATGTATGAAGAAGAGAGTTACTTAAAATCTGTTAGATTTGGAAATTTCTTACCTGATATTCAATGCTGCTGGATACGGAGGGATAATGCATCGTGCAAGAGACGTTCACTATGTGCAATAGTAATTAAAAAGCACATTCTTGAAAATACCAAATGGTTTTGAATAATTTCCATCAACATACATATCTGTAAAAAAGAAAACGATGTAATCCACAGCGAGAATGAAATGATATTGGATACTTTGGGCACTTTTGACAAAAATACTATACACCATGCTAATTTTTGAAATTGTCTTTTTTCAATACAACAGAAAATTTCATATCACAAGTTTTTAATGCCATACTTTAGTATTATTAGAGAGCAAAATATACCTAAATATCAAGATTCCAAAGATAATACGTTTTAATTTACCATTTAATAAATGCATCTGTTAAATTGTATGGCGCATAGTTGTTTTCTTTCAAAATTCCATCCTATTATAAGCTTACAGACTATATAATATCTAAATAATCATGCAACTTACGCAAATATAGCCCAATATTTACATAAATTTATTTTACACTTAAAATTTCAAAAATTTTTGCTCAACAAATGTTAGTTTCACGCCTATAGGCTAGAAATCTTAATCGCTATGGAAGATTTTTGTAGTAGTAGCATATCTTCTTTTGTCCAGGAAGGACTGCCATAAAAATTGAACAAATAAATGAAATCAATTTTTTATGATAATATTTATAAATAATAAAAAAAATATTATAAAGATCTTTACCTGATTTTCCTCTCGACTAAAATATTTTCGTTCAATTACCTGAAAATAAGACAGCATATGTTACTTTTTTACACCTGGCGGAATTGGTAATTAATTGCAAAATACAGTAGTAAAAGTATTTACTTTATCAAAAAACCTGCTAAGTTTAACTGCATTGCTTGATCCAGGTGCTAAAGATTTCACTTGGTGGCAATCCTAAAAACATGCAAATATTTAAAACAAAGCGGCTTTAAAAATAGGGAGATCACAGGCATATTAAGCAAAGTGCTAATGTCTCATTTAAAGATGCAATACCAGCAAAATTTCATCGGCGCCACATTCCTCTGCTACTGAAGAGCTAATCGATGCCTTGTGCAATCGCACTTCACGAGCCAGATCTTGTTTCGTTCCCACAACAGTTATTGGTATAAAACTGTCAACAAATTGCTCCACATCATATTCAAACCTAAATTCATTTCGGTATAAATGAACTAATTGATTCGACATTACTTGTAGGAATTTTTCATGACAAGTGGATTACTAATACCCAGTAGTTTTGTTTTTGCCGTTGCCTTCTTTGTTAAGTATTTCTGCTAGCCATTTTCTAAGATTTTGTTCGGATTTTCTATTTGTTAGATCATGAACCAATATTACTCCTGCAAAACAAAATTGGGCATCATATCGTTAGAAATTCCGGCTAAAAATGTGATTGAATTACATAAAAAAACATAATTAATGTACCGTTGACGGACGAGTACAAAACACTCCGACTGCTAGAATGACTACTGGACCCTCCAACATCCCAAAGTTCAACAAAGAAAGTTTTCTGTAAAGGTGTGCCTTCCTTATATTCATGTAACTATGGAATCAAAATAATCGTCAAGTTAATAAGAAGAAATGTCATTTTTTGATTAAGACTTCACTAAAAACATAAAAAGATATAATAAAAGAGTCTAAACGTGCACGATGCAGGTAAGTGAAAGACGAGAAAGAATAATGGATGGATTCTACAGAAAGGAGCATAGCCATGACACATTTTTTAAGAAACTATTCCGGCATCTGTTGTTGTTGTTGTTGGTTGAGGTTTAGGGGCCAAAAGACATTCCAGGCAATAGAGAGCCCAGACAATGTCGGGGATATATCCCCATATCTAGCATACAAACAGGTGATAGGAAAGAGAAAGTAGAAGAGTAAGGAATACGTTCACGGTCCATTTTTTGAGGAAATACTCCAGCATTTGCCTGGAATTAACTGTGGAAAACCGTGAAAACCACAGTCAGGGAAGGCGACCCTGCTAGGCGGATAGCTTCACCACTAATTAAGCCACCTAGCTCGGTGGCATTTGTCAGATAACAAATAATGTTTGGTTACAAATCCTATGTCTCACGATTACCATGCACATAGCTAGCATAACTACAACGCCACCCAGCTCGGTAATAAGTGATAATTAAATAAAAAGACATTCTGTGCCGCGAGTCGAAAAAGGTTTAAAAACATTGCCGTAGAGGATATAGCGCTGAGGAAATTAAAAAACGTATAGAAATTTCCATGGATGCACATTCCAGAGCTAGGTATAGCTTCACGCGTCTAGCTGTATGCACCTATACCTCGCTATACGGCCTTTTTTTAATTATGGCACTTTTTCGATTTACGGCCCAAAACATTTCGTTATACGGCCAAAAAAAAATGCTGTAAAAGTGGCCGAAAAATGTGATAAGTTACCCCAATTTGCACAAACAAGGTCCAATTTGGCTAACAATAAAACAATTTATGGGTTTCACTTCGTTTAAGAATGGGAAAAAATGATGCAGAAAGATTTCATTCGTTATACGGCTTTTTCGCAATGGCCAACTTTTCCAGAACGTATATAGGCCGTAAAGCGAGGTATGGGTGTAGCCAAAGTTGACGACTGGAATGTACGTCACAGGAACCTAAAGTCAGGCATTCCATGACATTCCATTGACGCAAAAGGCTACAAGCTACCTATTTGAAAATACCGAAAATACCTTCACAT
Organism: Julus scanicus; assembly: GCA_034698625.1. Taxonomy (NCBI): domain Eukaryota; kingdom Metazoa; phylum Arthropoda; class Diplopoda; order Julida; family Julidae; genus Julus; species Julus scanicus. The sequence goes on along the minus strand of JAQGBW010001775.1, from coordinate 5,698 downwards.
CAACGGAACAGCCAATGGTCCACGAAGGATTGCTAACAGGCTCTCCATGGCTAATCAGATGGACGAGAGAGGATTTCCCCACACCTAATAGAAGTGAGCTTACATTAGAGGGGTTTATATAGACAGAATTTTAGTTCAAAAACAGACAAATATTAACCTGAATCACCAGCGATTATAATCTTCACTTTATCTAGAGGTGTCATCGTCATACTACAACTTTAGAGAGGTTGCCGTCAACTGTCTCTAGTTATTTTCTAGCAGACTTTATATCAAATCAAGGCGTCTGCTATTCAGAAATAGCTAAAACGAGATACGAAAAACTTGACGTTAGCAACCAGAAACTGCTGGCTGTAAACAAACCAGGGCTCGATTGAAATGTGAAAGAATTTCTCAACGTTCAACATGTCCCTTCGTGCCTTACCAATACTATTCATTAATTTAGGAGGAGAAATGATGTATATTTTGGATCAACGTTTGACAGCTCAAAATATACCAGCTGATAAAGCTGACAAAGGTACGTAAAAAGGCATCAGCTGCTTATATGTGGCGAACATAATATTGTCGATAACACTCATTAATACCTAATACACTTCCAATTTATAAGCAGGATACTTAAATTGATGCTGATACATTCATTATATTATGAAAAGATCCACCTACGCTAGTTGGTTATCCGAACATATATTCTCGCAGTACAGGGTGGAACAAAAGTCACAATATTCAACAGTGGGACCGTCCTTTTAAATGTCATCACACATTGTTGGTCCTCCCCTGCAATCATACCCACCCACAATTCATTTACATATGACGTCACAAACATACAATTATATTGGTGAACAAGTTAAATATCAGGGTATAGTCATTCAAATTATATTAATTTTGTAATTGGAAAAGTTTTATAAATAAAAAATGACATAAAAGATGGTGTCATTTTTTAAAGTTTAAAAAAATACAAAAAAGAACTACCTACTAAATTAACTAAATTAAATTACTTCAATAGGCCATAAGCTAATTTAAAAAAAAAAATAGCCAATCTACAAATGATGCATCACTTGCTATGCACCTACTATGAAAATTAAGAATTTGTTGTATAATTTTTTATTGGGACGTTTTGTAGATTCGGGGATAATTATCATTTCCAAAACTATGGAGTTACGTGTATTCATGCGTATTTTCTGATTTTCTTCCTTTTTCAAGTGCTCAACGATATAATAGGCATGATGCTCAATGCTAAATTTATTGACGAGTTATTCCGTCCACAATTGTTTTATTCAAAGGCTGCTCTCAAAGCTGCTTTTGAAAAACTGGCCCATGCGTCAATCATGAGATTAAATACATCTAGTATGGATAAGGTTAGTATTTGCAGTAATTGCAGGCATAATTTGGAAGCCAGAAATCATGAGTAAAAACACCGTGTTATTGTCTTTTCAGTTATATGACTTAATAGTGATGGCTTTCAAGTTTCAAGTTTTTACGTGCCCAAGACCTTCTGACATTCTTTTAATAACTCTTAATCATGTTGATGCATTAAGAAGCATGGCCAGCAATGAACATGTTTGCTCACAAACTGAGTCGTTATATGATCATTTGATAAAGGTTAAAAATATGCTGTAATTAGTTTTTTTAAACAAATTGCATCAATCAAGCTTTTTATTTAAATTATGTATTTTCATAGGAGTACGGAGGCATGACAGAATACGAATTTCATGCAATCAGAAACGAGTTGCTACATTTCTTTCAAGATACTCATATCCGTGTAAGTGCTTCTGATTGTTATTTTAAAAAGTAGTTTTAATTATATTTATCTACTTATTTGATCGTGGTAGATCTGAATTGGCTTGTGTTGCTATTTTTGCAAAACTTTGTTTGATTGTTTATCTACTTAATTTTGGAAGGTGTCAATGTTCCTCAAAGACAAATCGCAGAATCCAAATGGGCGATTTGTGGTTCCCACCACTGGTTGCAAACTACCCACGGGCACGGAAATTCCAGGAACAATACGACTTTTTAACTCATCTGGAGCTATGCACAAAACAGTACATTTTCGTCATGAGGGGCAATACCATCCAGCACCCAAATCTGGCAGCAGAGAAAGAATTGGAGACCGTGGAACTAGTTTGGGGAAAAATATGCAAGTGATTCTCGTTTACCAAAGATGCATTTTCAAAGAAATTCATTTTTCTAATTATTCATAAACTTTCAGCCAATTTTATTATGCATAAATCATACTCTTTATTTTTGCCTAATTCAAAGGTATTCAACTATGAAGACAAATTCGACCTCACAGGAAACAACAGTGACATCACCTAGGCATGCAAATGGTCCACAAGTATAAATTCACAAATATCCATACTTAGCAAACAATTCAAGTTTTTTTTTTCTGAATATGATTTATGGTTTCTTTGGTGGAAATTATTTCTTATTCAGGAGGAATTTGAAAATCCAGCAATTGCCAAAGCAGAGCTAAACTTTCTTGCTCAACTGATTGGAAGTTCTAATAAAACACCACAAAAAGCTGAATTCAGGCTTCATCTTTTCGATTTTGCCCCTCAAGAGTAAGTATAGAGGATGGACTTCACATCTAATTCAAGAATCTTAATGCACAGATATTCCACCTTTCAAACAAGTTTAGAATTTAAGTACATTATATAATACTGGTTTGTATATCTATTTACAGGGAACCAGAGGTAACAAAGTCTGATCCTGGTGTAAAGAATGTTTTAGAAGTAACACCATCTAAGGTGGAGCATTATTATACCATTTCTAATCCTTGAGAAAGCAACCGAGAGTACAGAGCTTTTGAATTCTCATTATAAATGTAACTTGCTTGCTTTCAGAGTAATGATGAATTGATCAGAATAATGGGAGAAATGGAATCTACATCCCTCGCTGATAGCAAACAATGTGATCTTTTGGATTTGATGGATGGAGTGTGCGACTAATAAGAAAATGAAGGAATCAATGTCGTGGACGTTTCAAGCTGCAGGAGACACATAAAACCAGAAGATTGCATCTTGATTACATTATTTGAGCATTCTGTATTTAAATTCATGTTTACTATGAAACAATTTAGCACACGGCATGCTACCAGTGATAGTCAACAGTATGAATTTTATATGTAAGAACGTTTAGAGAATGTCCAAAATGTTGGTGAATTGGTGTTGTGAAAAATGTTGCACAGCATATTTTGAACCTCTAACTTAATGCAATGTTCCAGGTGTATGTTGGCTACAATTGTGAATAAAACGATACTTTTAAAAACATATAAATGCATTTATTCTAATAAAAAGATATCAGGATTGAGTATAGCGAAGTACTTACATTCCATTTGGCATTTTTTTTTATTCAAAGTGCGAATACACTTCCTGAAATAATTTAATGTACACTTCTTTTTCCGCTGGAGTCATTTTAGCAATAAGTTCTTCGGTCACTTCGTGAAGGGGAATACTTTGGTCACCAATGGTTACCATTGAGACGTCATCTTCATCCTCGTCGTCCATTTCTTCCACATCTATCCAAATACACAATGTATTAGCGATTACCCCATAAAATAAACTGGTATTTCGGAACATAAATGTGTCTGATAAAAATGCTCAGTTTACCTCCAATTCCAGGCATCGACTTTGATACTACAACTTCCATTTCAGGCTCACTCAAATTGCTTTCGTCTCCGTGAGCACCAGGGATAATGGGAGCTGAAAGACCACCTTTCTTTTCATGAGCCAAGAGAACTTCCATGATATCATCTTGTTTATGGTGTGGTACAGAAGATGGAAGTGATTCTTCAGGAATTGATAACACAGATGGCAATGGAGCTATTTCCTCCTAGAAAATGACGACAGTTAAATTCAGAATTGTCTTACACGATTGCTGAACATTTATCTAGAATTTTCTATAATCTGACAAAACATCGATTTCCCAAAAAGCATTTGTTTCCAATTCCTAACCTTCATTTCAGGAGCAACCGTGCTTTCTACCATCCATATTGGCTGTTCCTTCTTCACTTGTGTGGAAGCAGCAAGACTACTACTGTCACCAAAACTAATACTGACATCTTCATTGCCAAAGTTTTGAGAGCGTGTTGCATCCCCGCTCCATTGACCCATGTCACCAGGTCTTAATGCCGGCTTCAACTTAGACTCGCTAAAATAAAATAAAAAAATCATTAAAAATATATTCTCATCCATGCTGTACCAAATCGTGTCTTGGAACAGATCAACGAGTTATACCGTCTAATATTCGTGAGATCCGTAGGTTCAGGTTCAAGCAGTTCTGGAGCTAATTTAATGTCTTCCACAATGTGTAATAAATTATATAGGGGTTCAATTTGTTCGTTGAATTTCGCTATAATCAGCCGGGAATCCTTTTGAGGTACTGCACTTTGGTCTTCCTCTACGACAGTGTTGCAAAACGTGCAACGGAACTCGCTGGTGTTGAAATCGTACAGCTGATCAGCTTCCAGATCGGTGAACGTTTTCAAACACGAAGGGCAATTAAATGAAGCTCGGCTTGTGTTATCCCGCTCTTCCGTCTCAATTTTACGCCGCATATGATCAAGCTTGTATTTTACGACGTTTACAAATACCTGCATGATAAATTGATGTTAAATCCTTAATTACATTACAAAATACATAAATGTCGAGTTTTATCCAGTCTGTTCTAGATTTGAAGGAGAATCGTACTAATAAATTATAAAAATATGTCTTTCTGAATATAAAATGCTCAATAAAGAACCAATGGACCTAAAAATAATCAATCATAATTTTAGGTGTAATTAATATACATACCTTATAATTGATAAAATAGTAGTTTTGTCGAGTGGCTTTCCCATCAGGTCCAGTCTCCATTTTTAATTTCACTTTGAGGAATTTGTCATTTTTCAACTGGGCGAGAACAGTCCTTAATTGCTTCCTCTCAAACTTAAGCAAATCACACATGTCTTCTTCTCTCATACAAGGGTTGCGTATTAGCATATCAATGACAATGACGTGCTCCATAGAGTAAAAAGCACGAGACACTAGCCGGGCAAGCCTTTTCAAACTGTCAGGAATCGTGGTGCACACATCTCCATCCATCAGATAGCAGAGTTCAGTAATTTGCAAGATAGATATTTGTTTCTAGCTACAACAGTTTGGTATGAACGCATGGAAACCGAAATGTACTGTGGATCGAATCACCAATAATTCATTCTTTTTTATCCAAAATTTTGTAATGGCATTGTCCACGTGCTGATTGCATCGTATAAGTTGAACCTGAAACAAAACTTAACCAATTAATATGACTCATAATCAGTACAAAACAAAGGGTAACAAATTCGCATTGAATATTTGTATTTGCTAGAATAGAACGGTTCTAGGGGTGTAGGGCTATTCCTTGAAACTGCATGTATCAACTTTTGCTACAGGCTATGATTCGTGTGGTTAATAGATTCAGTTCTAGATAGTTTTCGTACTTTGAAGATATAATGGCTAGGTACAGTTTATGATTTGCATTTAGCTGTTGACTCAATAACAAAATTCAAACTTACCGAGATACTGAACTGAACGATAATAATCCTTCTAGCATTCAATCTGAACGAGTACAGGTGTAACGATAAATAAGTTATATACAAGAAAAGGTTGCTTTTCCGTCATGCGCAGACGCTATAAAGATCGTTAAATTTGTTCCAGGAGTTATATTTTACGAAGGAACGTTTTGT
>JAQGBW010001774.1:0-23396 GCA_034698625.1 Julus scanicus | reverse complement strand
ATCCCCTAGCAAATTTGGCCGCTAGAGGCGCTCGTGCACGGCACATGCGCCGTTTTGTAATGTAGACATGGTCCATTAAAATCAGGAGCACTAATCACTTGGATTAAAATCAGGAGCACTAATTACATGGATTAAAATCAGGAGCACTAATCACTTGGGTTAATCCCGAAAACCGATAACCGCTTGATCCTTGTCCTAATATCCAGTAAGAACATCTGACCCCCAGTCAGGTCACTAGCTTCTTGTTATTCCTTCCAAAAAGAGCTTAATGAGCACATATCCAGACATAGTGTTAAATAACGGTTTCTCGATAAAAATGACCGCTCCACCAGAAGTAGCCGCATGAGTGGCAGGCTCTGCTCCAGAGAAATTCAGCAGAAATTTTTTTCACACTAGGCGAATTATAAACAGGAATAAATTGTCTACAAAACACATTTTTCCGATTTTAAATAGGACATTTGTTTGCTGAGAAAAAGCACATTTTTACTTGATTAAGGCAGGTGAGTCAATTTTTTTGCACTCAAGTGTATTATAATGCTAACATTACTTCATGCAACAGTAAAATTAACTTCTGAAATTTAAACAAGAAAACAGTAACTCATACCAAATTAAATTTTACTGCAAATTATATCATGGAAGCATAACTTCACATATGACTCGTAAAAACATTATCCTAGTGGTCTTTAGGCCTACTGAACTCCGCAGTCTTCACACGGTGAGGGAAAAAGTAAATGTCGGGTGGACCGTACATTACATCCAGGAATACAGTTGACACATACAGTGATCAAAAAAAGTATTTGAACACCCATAATTCTGTTAATATTTCCAGAAATACAGCCCTATGCATTGAGATAGGTTACAACTTCAAAGTTAAATATATTCCGTTCGATAAGGTAGTTTGAAATAATTTTAACAGATTTGGAAAGCTTGACTTCACTTTTCCAGGACGTGCAGTAAATGTTTGGAAGAAAAAAATGGTGCCCAAAAAGTTTTCCGAATTTGAAAGGCTTATGATAATGTCATTTTTACACCAAAAATACAGTTATAGTATGATCAAAAGGAATTTAAAAGTCGTGGAATATCAATTTCGAAGATGAACATCACCCGTAAAATCACCACTCCTGACTCCCTGCAAAGAAGCGTCGTCTTCGTAAGATAGCAGTGACCGGGCTAAAGAAACTGGAAAAAATGGCTGCTAAAAACAATCCCTGCTCTTAAAAAGTGATGGAAAATACTTTGGGAGTTCACCAATTTACTGTAACTAGACATATTAAGAAAACACTTGGCAGGCGACTTGTGAAAAAACAGAAAGTCCTTGGACCAACTGATGCACAGAAGGAAAAACGGAACACCCGATCGCTGCCAATGGGAAGGTTCCTAACGAAGAATGTAGACAAAATAATTTGTACAGATGAGAAGCTCTTTTAATTGTGTGATACCAACCAAGAAACACAACACTAATTCCTCAGGAATAATCAGAAACGGTCGGAGGCAAAACAGTTTGTGAAGTGCCCAAACTTTTCAAAGTCTTTGATGGTGTGGGCAGGAATTTGCATAAAAAGTCGAACAAAACTGATTTTTGTGAAGCCTGGTGCTAAGATCAATGCAAATTACTACATTAGCAACATTTTGGTGCCATTTAAAGATAACCTTAACCGGCTCTACCCAGGAGGAGATGGGATCCTGCAGCAAGACTCAGTTCCATCACACACGGAAAAACAACGCCTGCAGCACCTCAAGGAACAAAAAATAACTTTCATTAGCGCTGAACTTTAGACACCAACCTCACCAGACAACTCACCCTGTGACTACTTTTTGTGGGGATATTTGCTGCAACGTCTTGGAAAGCGACGAGTGAGGACAATAGAAGGACTAAAACGTGCTCTAAAAGAGGAGTACAAAAGAATTCCCCAGGAACATATTAACAATGCCATGAGGTCATGACCAAAAAGATATTTTTTGATCAGAAAGAATAAGGGAGCTCAGATCAAAAATTTCAAGTAATTCGGTAAAGCCATTATTTTTTATTCAATGTTAAAGTTGTAACCTATCTCAATGCATAGGGCGTACATTCATTGTAATCAGACTTAGGCTGGTCTTAAATGCAATGTTTCCACTATATAGCGATATGCCTTCCTTGAATGGTCCATATACCGGTCTGTTAGGCTAAGGAAATCTACCTTGGCATGTTGTGCAGGTGTGGAGAGAAAGTTAATACACAGGGTCCATAGAACCATCCTGCTTCCGCATAATGCGGCAAGCTCTTCCTAGGTGGAATAGAGGAGATTGGAACTGCTGACTACTACCCTGGTGCTAATGCTATTCTGGGTAGGGTATGCATGGACCTTTACAGCAAATACACAATGCTTAAAAGCTGTAATAGGCTAATAACTTGGGATATACACGAAGTTGTTTTAAGGAGCATTTTATCTCTTTAACTTCTTTACCTGAAGCTAATATGCTCCCAAGAAGCCCGAGATGGCCCGATAGATCTGGAACGGTGACATCATAAAGAAGCCGCCATCTGTTCACCTCACCCCAAAAATTTGGGTACAGCGTCTGAGAGTGGTGGTGGGCGGTATCTGCCTTGTGACATCAAGGTAGGCAAGAGCGAGTCTGGAAGACACCACTGTTTAATTTTATTATTTATTGCAGAAAGCAATAGTTTTACACCTAGCTTTTGGACAGGTTCACCCAACCTATCCAATATAGCTCTGGTCGGAAACGAGGTGCCATTCAGTAAGTAGCCAACTGGGGCAGGGCAGGTGTTGCTGAGGCAGGCGGGCACACACTATACCAATAGGGGTGATCCCTGGTTCCCCTAAAATATGAGGCTTGAATCTTTCACAGCCTGGTTTTTTCTACTCATGAAAGGGGGATACAAGGTAAACGCGCCAAGCTCTGCTCAACACATGTGTGATTATGCTCGCTGGGATCGTAGTCGGGCTGCCTTAGTCACTCCCATCATCTGATACCTGGCTGCCAAGATACCGACAGAACGTTCTGTGTCCGCTGACTTTTTTTAAGCTAATTTGCATATTTTTCGTTTGTTTTTAAGCATTTCTTTTTAATATTTTTATAGTTTGCGGGAAGTAATTATACCATATTTCAAGAACCCGTAGGTCCCCTCCCATGAAGAGCTCCAATTAAGAGCAATGTTATTCTTAAGCTAAGTATCTACCAAACGAAACATTAACATCAAACATACACAAAAAACTCTAAAACAATGTTTTCAGCATGTTTTTCCAAACATGTGTTGCAAATTGTGTCAAAAAAAATCAAAAAACGAGTGTACGCATCTATTACACATTTCGAAAAACAAGGCGGAGCTTGGCATATTTCAAAATGAAAACCCCATGGTTCAATGCTCTACGTCATCAACTACGTCACGAAACATTTAAGAAACATTTTTTCCTTTGATCGGGGCCACCTTTTGAGCGATCGCTACAAAACATCGAGAAACATCGAAATGTAGGGAAAAAGCGGAGGTTTTCCACACATGTTCGCAAACATTTCTGGGCACATCAATGTTTTTATGTATATGTTTGTTGTGTATGTTTGTTTCTCTAATGTTTCGTTTGGTGGATACCCACCTTTAAGCTAAGTATCGACCAAAAGAAACATAAACACAAACATACATAAAAAACCACTAAAACAATGTTTTCAGCATGTTTTCCAAACATGTGTTGCGTCAAAAAGGACAAAAAATACGAGTGTACGCACCTATGACACATTTTGATAAACAAGGCGGAGCTTGGCATATTTCGAAATGAAAACCACCTGGTTCAATGCTCTACGTCATCCACTACGTCACGAAACATTTGTTCCTTTGATCCAGACCGCCTCTCGAGCGATCGCTACAAAACATCAACAAACATCGAAATGTGGGGAAAAAACTGAGGTCTTCCACACATGTTCGCAAACACTTCTGGACACATCAATGTTTGTATGTTTATGTTTTGTTTCTCTAATGTTTCCTTTGGTCGGTAACGCACCTTAAATGTGAACAACGTTCTACACAATTTGAACAAAGGTTTTTTCTATTATATTTTTCTAATAAAAGAAATTCTAAACTAGTGGTAACACTGGCATAATTCCAGACTTTCCGAGGTGATACAAATTCAAACCAATTGCCCCGAAGTTTAATTTCATCAAAAATTGTTTCTGAAAATGTATTACGTTTATAGCAATCGATTGATTATATCACGGAGACTAATACCACTGTATTACAATGTAAATATTTATTAAAAGCTTTAAAGAATACTGAATATTGCATTACATGGTGGCATTACGTGACAGCTTGAGTTATAATCCACACATCTTCACTAGATATTTGTGCTTGTTGAAGCTTATCATTGATAATTTATTAAAGCTTAAATAATTGATCCTGCACTTCAGGGCTGAGCCTGATTGGTTTATTATTAAAACTTAAAATTACTCAGATATGATATTCTTGAGAATTTTTCAAAATAAAAATGCAGACTACAGAAAAAAAAATTAAAAAAACCATTCTTATCATACGTTTCGGCCCCATGGAACGATCATAAAGGTCGGTACGCACCGCACTAAACATAAACACGAAACACAAAGTTTCCACCGTGTTTTGAAACATGGTTGACACAATTGTTTTAAAACGGGGGAAAAAACACGAGTGTACGCACCTGATAACCATTTCATTAAACAAAACAGACATTCATATTGGCTGGTACGGCGCTTTTGTCACCTACTGTAATTCATGACGTAGGAAAGGGCGTGTACTGCAACAAACGAAATAAATGATATTTTTGCCTGCTCGCTTTTGCGATTTTGCGATTTGGCTTTTGCAGATTGTACGTGTTTAATAAGCAACTTACTTTAATTTACTTTATAACAATTTAGTAACTTTAATAACTTACTTATAGCTGGAAAATAACGTACGTCGTTACTTATATGCAGATCGTTTGTCTCAGTATGGACTACGTCGCACACAGTATTCATAACACAAAGAAAAAAACGAAACTTTCAAAGTAGTTTTTATTAGAAAGATACCACATCTTGTGAATTCCGCGGATCGTTTTAAAAATGAAAACCCCATGGTTCAATGCTCTACGTTATCAACTACATCACAAAACATTGTAAAACATTTTTTCCTTTGATCCGGACCGCCTCTCGAGCGATCGAAATAAAGCATTATAAAACATCAAATGTTTTACAAAATAACCGTTTTCAAAACATTGATTCCTGGACACACCAAGATGTTTTGTGTATGTTTCGTGTTTTATGTTTAGTGTTTTATAAATGTTTTGTTGGTGCGTACTTAGCTTCAGATGCTCTTCATCGCCTAATTAGTCCAATCCCAGTATTGGATTAAAGACCTAACGAATTAAGTAATGTGATTTTTTAGAGATCACAGATATCACCTTCCTCACTTAGAAGGTACCGAGGAGACAGGAGGAGGTTAGTTTTGAACAGAACACTGAAATTTTCCTCACAGCCGTTTTGTATGTTTAGAATTTTAATTAATTAATTTTAGTTCATGAAAACTCAAACGCTAAATGGCCTTCAGTACAGTCTTTTGATTCCTCCACGTAAAAACGTACATACAGGGTGTCCAGTAAATTTCAAGGGAAAAATTCAAGCTTCTTTCAAGGATTTCATATTTTCAAGCATGTTGGACACCCTGATATTGCATACACGGTGACATCATTAGCCTTAATCAACTACCTGGAAATTTTGCTTACGAGGCAGGACTTCCATTCTCTCTCGAGGAGTTTTTAATGCGTATAGAGTAAGGGGCATTACATGGGAATTCGGTTTAAACTCGCATCCGATTGAGCCGACACAGTGGATTTTTGCGAACCCAATACCTTGGGATTGAGAGGCAAGCGCAATCTTAATGATCCACATCTTGATAAGATAAATTCTAGCAGCAATATTATATTTTCTGATAAAACTTGACTTTCCATGAAGAAAGAAATCTTTTGCCATTCAGCAGAGAAATAATTATATGCTTAGTACACACTAGAGCAAACCCAAAACAGAAACAAGAGATTATACCAAACCATCCAATATGATATGCCACATCAAAAACGCATTTCGAATAGGAGAGAATGTTTTCAGTACATGGATGGCCAAAAACTGGCGTCCACGCTAAAAAGCACGTGGAGCAAATTGGGTGAATGCTCTACATCTGAAGTGGTTATCGTTGGAGAGTCAACAGTGAATCAAGCAATACCACATTTGACAATTAATTACATGATTCCGTCTATTAAGCTTGTGGAATTCGGGGCCAGGTGGTCCGGTTTGGACACTGGGTTTTGGTGCGCACCTGCCCGTGCTTTTAAGTTCGTTTTTCGGGGCAAGCAAGTTGCTGCCCGCGTATTTAAGTTTTGTTAACAGTTCATATTTATGATTTCTTTCGTGCAATAAACAAGTCTCGGTTTAGGAACTCGCGAGTCGGCGTTTTATTTGGATATCACCAGCTTCGACCCTCACATGGTGGAGGAGCGGGTCTTACGTCTACTTTTACCGTAGGGTGCCCCGTACTGTGAATGGAACTGCGCTCTAAAAGAGTGATTATAAACACTGTAGTTACGGATTCGCGAGTGAAAGATAACATGGATCCCTCATCAGATTCCCATTGTGGAGATGACAACCCTAACCTGGGAGAGGCAACTTCGGACCAGTGGCAGGCAACTTCGGACCAGTGGCAGGCGGTGTTACAGGCCTGGGGCGGTTCAATGTCCGAATTAATGGTTAAGGTTGCGCAAGAAACACGGAAGGTGGAGGACATGCAAAAAGTGGAAGATATGCAAATTTGTCCCAGCTTGGATGATTTGCAGAATCTGGCCAGAGAAATGGAGCCAAATGTGACGCCACGAGATCAACAACCGGTTTATGTGACTTTTTAAAAAAATGGTCCATTTTATAACGGTGAAGGAGACATAACGGATTTTCTCACCTCATTTTTGGTAACTGTACAATCGGAAGGATTGCTGATGTCTGCTTACAAGCGACGCTTGAGAAACCATCTTACTGGAGATGCAGCTAAATGGTTTACAACAAATGGTGATTGTTTGTCCAAGATGGAATGGCCCCAATTGAGGAACTACTTACAAGAGCTTTTCGGCTTGGAATCATAACCCGGGCCTGTGGGGACAATATGTGTCCAGGCGCCAGGGATGGAATGAACCAGTCCGAAGGTACCTCATCGATATGTGGCCCGTACGTTGAACCCGCATACAGCGGTGAGGGACACAATACAACTAATTGTTTTTGGACTGCAGCCGATTTTTCACGTTAGCTTGGGAGGTAGACAATTCAACACAATTGAAGAGTTGTGGAAAGCATTGACCTCCTTGGAACAATCGTTTAAGTGCGGTAGGTCACGATCAACTGGAGCGCCTGTAGCAAGTACAAAGGTGAAGAATGCAGTGAACCCTACTATCCCTGCGATAATGGAAGCGGGTGCTAGACCAACTGCCACTGTGAGAAATTATAATTGTTTTGGATGTGGTGAACCGGGCCATATTAAGAGGTTCTGCCCTAAACGATTAGGAAGAAATACTGTGGCAGTATTAAAAAGCGGTCCTTGTTTGTGATGGCCGAAACCATCGGATGCGAAGGAGCGTGACGTATATGTGCAGATGGAGTTTGCTTCACCGGTTGCTCGGGTCCATATTGGGTCCCAAGTGGTGTTCATGGTCGTTGACGGAGAAGCGGTGGTGTCAGTATTGTCAGAAGCTTTATTAAAGATGCTGGGACTATCGATAAATGAGCGCATTCAAGGTAGGCCGTTGTTTGATTTTTTGGGCCGCGCAGTAGATAACGCGGAAGAATGTGACATTGAACTGAATATTTACGGGCGAACGGTGGTTCATCGTTTCCGAATCCTACGGCGCCCAGATACAGTGGCATTACTGGGCTGGGATTTTTCGCGTCGGACGGGGCTGATTCCGCTTCCGCTCACGGAGATGTTTTGCTTCCAAGATAAGATGGAAGAAAAATTTCCGTTTGAGAAGCAACGGAACGCGCCCGTTGGCGAGGAGACTAGAAAAGGGGGACGCGCAGGATGTGCAACTGGAAGAACAGTGTGACAGAGGAAGCGGAAAATGAATTGGACTAAAGTTATGAAATGGATGTTAGGTCATTAGCGGAATCAGCAGAGGACATGGCAACCAGATTGCAAGGATTGCTGATTTGACTTTTGCAGACAGTGACTCTGTTGCCATGCTCAACCTCATGGGTGATGTGTCAGATCCCCCAACAGACAAAATAGGGTGATTTGGTGTTTGTGGAAGCATTACCACTGGAGGGAACATCGGCGCGAGCAGCGCGTGGTGTGATGTTGATTGATGATAAACCTTGTCGTCCTTTTCAGGTGGGGAATCTTACGGCCGAACCATTGAATTTGGATGCGGGAATGCAGATTGCTTCCATTTCGGCACTGGAGCCAACCGAGGTGACACCATTCGAAATTACAGAGGATAGTAAATTGCGGGTTGAGGTCGACTCCGAGGTAGAGGGGTTGGACTCCGTATTACAGATGGGGCCAACTCTGTCTAAATGCCAGAGAAGGGCATTGCGTAGATTATTGTTAGAATTTCGGAATACCTTTGCTTTATCTGTGCAAGAGTTGGGTTTAAGTAGGTTGCCCCCACATACTATTGATACGGGAGGTAAGCCACCGGTATATGTGCCCCCTCGTCGTTTGTCAGAAAGGGTTAGACATATAGTCAGGGAGGAACTGGCTGAGATGCAGCGTCAAGTGGTGGTGGTTCCTAGTAAGAGCCAATACTCTAGTCTAATGGTACTGGTCAAAGAGAAGGATGGGTCCGTTCGATTTTGTATAGATTATCGGAAGTTAAATGCGGATACTGTGGTGGATAGCTATCCGTTGCCGCGCATTGATGATGCATTGAATGCCATGAAGGAGTCTGCTTGGTTCGCGACCCTAGACATGATGTCAGGATACTAGCAAGTGCCTATGGCAAACGAGACCAGGAGAAAGCGGCCTTTTCATGTTCCGAGGGGCACTTCGAGTTCACTTGGATGCCCTTCGGGTTATGCAATGATCCAGCCACAATGCAGAGGGGTTTGGATCAAATTTTTTTGCACCTGAATTGGGAGGCGTGTCTTATTTATTTAGATGATATTATAGTATTTGCACCGGACTTCCAGGGTTTTCTGGAGAGGTTGAGGGCCATGTTAGAGGTACTGTCCTGTCATAATATTAAGTTGAAACCCTCAAAGTGTTTTTTTTTGGGTTTGAACAGGTAAAATATTTGGGTCAGGTGGTCAGTGCCGAATGAGTGGCCACGGACCCTGAGAAGATTAGGGCAGTGCGAGACTTCCCCAGGCCCGGGAATAGGAAAGGAGTTAAGAGTTTTTTAGGCCTTTGTGGTTATTATTTAAGATTTATTAAGGATTTCGCAAGTGTGGCTAGGCCTCTGACCAACTTAACACGTGAAACGGTGCCCTTTGCGTGGACGGAGCTGTGTGAAACAGCGTTTTAATCTTTAAAGGATTCATTGTGTATGGCCCCATGTTAGCTATGTTTGATCCAATGGTCCCATTGAGTTTGCATACAGATGCATCACGTACGGGATTGGGGGCGATCCTATACCAGGGGGTTAGACCGAATCAAAGGGTGTTAGTTTATGCAAGCCGTTTATTGTTGCCAGCAGAGACAAGGTATACAGTGACGGAATTGGAAGCATTGGCTATAGTATGGGCAGCAGAGAAGTTCCGTCATTATTTTTTTTTAATAAGGTGACAATTGTGACGGACCACCATGCATTGTGTTATTTGAGGTCCTTAAAAATCCATCTAATAGGCTGGGTAGATGGGCAGCAAAGATGGAGGAATTCACATATAAGGTGGTATATAAAAAAGGAGGACTTCATGTGGATGTGGACTGCCTAAGTAGGTACCCAGTTATAAAACAATCGGTGAGGCCAGGAGTTGAGGATGATGCTTATATATACTTGCTCCAGGGACAATTGGATATGGCAAAAGAACAGATGCAGGACCCAGGGATGGATATACTGCGTGCTAAAGCAGTGGGTAGGGCAGTTGCCCCAAAGAGTTATCTTATGTTGGGGAATACCCTGTATTTTTATAACCCTTCTGATCCACCTCGGTTATTGTTAGTGGTCCCAGAACATTTGCGCCAGGGAGTGATTAAAGAATGTCATGACCATCCTTTGGCAGGGCATTTTGGAATATCTAAGACGTTGTCCTTGATGTCACGAGCTTATTATTGGCCTCAGATGAAGGCTGCAGTGGTGAAGTTTGTGGCTTCATGTAAATCCTGCCAGAAGAATAAAATCCCTAGGGTGTCGCCTCTGGGACTGTTAGAGCCCATAGCGGTGGAGGGGCCAGCAGAGAAATGGGGATTTGACTTTGTGGGACCTTTTCCTCCTTCGGTGGGAGAAAGTACATACTGGTTGGTAGCGGTGGATTACGCTACCAGATTTTGTGTGGTAGCCCCTTGTAAAAGCGCAAATGCTGCGGCTATCGAATAGGTTTCGATAGGTTTGGGGTGCCTAAGGATTTAATATCAGATAGTGGAACACCGCAATTGAGTAAGAAGTCCCAGGATTTTTTTGGAAAGTATGGTATAAGACATAGAGCTTTAACTCCTTATCATCAACAGGCGGATGGTTTGGCAGAACGAATGATTCAGACGCTATTGACCATGGTCCGAATAATGGCCCCTGAAGGGAAATGTCAGGGAGGATGGACGGTTGCACTAAATAGGGCGGTTGCGGCATAATTTTGCAAAACAGGCGTCGCTACAAGCTTCCCCGTTTGAATTAATGCATGGGTATTTACCGCGGTTGCCGGTGTATAATACGGTGGGGCAGCCACCTATGGTGGGGCCAGAAGTTGCAGTTAGCGAGCGTAGATTGCGAGCGGCAAAGGCCCTATGTAATGCGCAAAATATACAAAAAGTTGTGTATAATAAATCCCATAGAGATGTAGAGTTTGAAGTAGGAGTTTGGGTTTTGATAAGGGATTTGGCTCCAGCCTGTTTAGGCCAGGGGAAGTTTAAACTGCCTTATCACGGCCCTTATCAGATTGTAGAAAAAGTGTCTCAGGTGAATTATGCGTTTCGGGACACGAGAAAAAGTACGCCTCTTATTTCGATAATGCATGTTAGCAATTTTAAAAAATGTATTCCTAGAGTGTTGGCAATTCGGAATTTAAATTTTGAAAAAGTCCCAAACAGGTGGTGCCATCTGGTTCGAAAGGTGGGTTTGACCTCCTCTTGGACGGAGTCGAAGTATCAAATTCGTGACCTCCCCGGGCCTCTGTAAGTTGGGCGACATTTTTTCCTTTGTTTTGGCCTCGTGCAGTCACCTCGGGTAAGTCTTTTTGTTGTTTTGGAGGTGGTTTTTCTTCCTTTTTTTTCTTGTTTCTCTTGAGAATGGCGCATAAGTTTTGCTTTATTCGTTATGTGGTGGTGCAATCTTGTTTCTTTTTAAAATCTTAGCAAAAATAATGGCGCATAATCCATCGTCAATTACGGTGACGGTAACCGTGTCGGACGGCATGAGAGAGCGGACCGTCACGGCGTCGGTGTCGGGGGCGGCATTGGAGTTGCCGGTTGCAATGAATCGGCCCCCGAACCGAAATTTTGAGGAGAGACCAGTCTGTCGACCACGGCGGGAAGGAGGCTGATTTTGGCGGCGGCCTGTGGACCCCAAGGCAGCAGAGATGTCCCAGTCCAGAGCGCCCACGTCGTTCGAATCCGCCGCCGGCGGAAGACTTAGATAGAGATTTGGTGGAGGCTGGAATGGATGCTGGCTTTTAGCGTGCACCCGGGCCAGTATTTTATGAAGATAGGCCGGCGGGTGTACGTATAGTGGAACTTTCATCCGAATCGGAGGATGCCACGGATGTGGGTTCTGTGGCGGGACAACAGGGATTGCCACCGAGGGGACTTAACTCCTGAATAGATCGTCGCCGTCGTCGGGAACGGGCAAGGCTGAGGCGAATCAGGCTGGAGGCGGCTGCGGAACAAGGGGCGTTGGTGCCATGGGAACGTCGACAGTAGGGCGGGTGAATTATGATTTGTTAGTTTTTTGATTTGTGTTTTAAATTTAACATTTGTTTTTTCTCTCTTTTTTGCGTATTGTTTTGATATTCACGGAGTGGACATCCCTAAGAGGGGGATGTGAAATTCGGGGCCAAAGGTGTTGGCGCCCGAATTCCTATATCAAAGGTCGTAGCCTGCCTGGCATTCTCGGGCTGACCGGCATTCCTCCCGAGGTTTGCTGGGAAGTTCGAGAATGCCAGAAAGGCAGTTCGGGTTGACCGGTGGTCCGGGTTAGGACACTGAGTTAGGTGCGCACCGCCCGTACTTTTACGTTCCTATTTCAGGGCATGCAAGTTCCTGCCCGCGGGTTTAAGTTTATGTTAAGTTCTTACTTATGATTTAATTCTGCAATAAACAAGTTTCAGTTTATGTTTAACTCGCAGGTCCGGCGTTTTCTTGGAGTTTGCCAACTACGACCCTCACACATCAATTAAACTTCATGATGGTTACCTACTATAAATGGTATTTAATTTAACAGATCTAGAGGAGTGTGTGGTACATCATTTGATGTTTCACAAATGGCATCTAATTTTTGATTTCCCTTCCTTATGGTTCGCCTTCAGTAAAACTTCCATAAGGAATAGATTAACTAATAGTATATTGACAAATCCAGCCATTGTATTTGCTTGTTGGGCCTTATTATAAACAATTTTGTCGACTCTTGATTCCTGTGCCCGTGAATATTTTAACCTGTGAAATTAAAATTATTAGAAACCCTTGTATATTAAACCTCATATTAAAACAAAAATATATAAATATTTTTC
Source organism: Julus scanicus (assembly GCA_034698625.1). Lineage (NCBI taxonomy): Eukaryota > Metazoa > Arthropoda > Diplopoda > Julida > Julidae > Julus > Julus scanicus. Next base: position 10,550 of record JAQGBW010001774.1, on the reverse strand, counting down.
TTATCACCTGAATCTGCAGCATTTGTAGCAGAAGTGCTTGCAGTAGTACTTGAAAGTATTTTATTCTTGGAAATGAATTCCTTTAGTGACTGCATCAATTCTGGCAATCATAAAAACAGTTTAATTTTAAATTTTGATATATAATTTAAAATACAATAATCATGCAATTAAACAGTCAAGTATATTCTTAAAATAAATTGAGAAAACCCCCAGCACAAAATGAGTTAACAATCGATTTACTTTAATTTATTAATTTAAACACATACCTTTCAACATTTAACCTTGAAATTTTAAATTCAATCTTTTTAAAGCTTCATTTTTCTTATAAGAAAAAATGAAAACCTTAACTAAGGTTTTCATTTTTTTTTAAATCCATGTCAACAATCTGAGCAATTGCTTTTAGCAAAATATTAGTTAAATTATAATATCCAGTAGGTATTAAGGTATTTTTTAGGTTTCTTATAGGTACACAAATTTGAAACATTTGCAATAAAATGTTTCACAGATTCTTTTAGATTTTTTTATTAAAAGGTTTCGTTTACATTCTATGTATCTTTTAGGTTTCAGGTATGAAGTTATGGCAGAAATGTTTATAAGTATTAAAAAATTCGAAGTAAAATAAAAAGTGTAAGGATCCCTTAAGTGATCTCCCATTAGGAATGTCCCAGGCATGCGAGTAAGGAATGTCCCAGGCATGCGAGTAAAGAATGTCCCGCGCATTGAGGGTTATGCAAATGCGAGTTAATTGGCATGTGATTGCGTAAGTGATATTAATTACCGAGAATATTCGAGAAAGTTACGTAACCTAGCGCCCGAGCTCGCCACCAGGGGTGGTAGACTATATTAAGCGAGCTCGGGGCTAGGAGAGAGGATTATGTTCCTGGGGCCTGATCGGGACGATCAGCCGCTCATGTTTTTATCGGTTTCTTTGATTTGAAGTCCCGTGAGTTTCGGGCAAATTAGTCGTTAACGAGTTTTGTTCTTTTTGTAACTATTTTATATCTTTCCTTTTTAATAAACTTAATCGAGTTTAACGGAGTTTCGCGTGATTTCTGTCGGTCGACTCGCTTATCAAGTGCTGCGCCCTTACATGGTGGAGGTTGGGTTTTTCTTGTTGAATTACCGTGATCCCCGTACGTGGAGATTTTTGTGCTTCGGAGACATTTTTTTGATAAAATGGTGTGTTGAGTATGGAAGATAGACAATACACTATCAACACTCGTGCCTTTACCAACGCGAATAAGGGGAATACGTCGGTGGCCCCAGATCAGACAATTGGACCCGGGTGGATTGTTTGAACATTCCACACCAAATCCTGACCGCTTAAGGAACTTTAATATGGATCCAACAATGCAATGGCAAATGGCCTTGCAGGCGTGGGGTGGATCAGAACGGGACTTGCTGATCCATGCAAACCGTATTAATTATGACCGTAATGGAGGCGAACCGGTGGACATGAGGACAGGGCAGGAGCCGGAGATCGCCATTGATATGCCCAAGGACATCGGATTTGCGAATACTTGTAATCAGCCGCAGCAACACCGATACTATTCGTGTGGTATTGACGGGACTATTACCATGTTATCAGACGGCGTTGGGAGATAGGCAATTTCACACGTTGGACGACTTGTGGCTTGCATTGAACAAGATAGAGGGCTTGTCTGTCTTCAGTGGACTGGTGGTAGCAGTGACTCCCATAGTGGCACCACCGGTATGCCCCGCCGTTTTTTCAGGGATACCCTCCAAGATACCCTTCGGGATACCCCCCGGGATACCCTCCGGGTTATCCACAAGGATTTATGCCTGGAGCTCCACCAGGGTTTCAACCGAGTTATCCGTGGATGTTTCAGCCTGCGTTACCACCACCAGTGCCAGCGATTGGACCACCGGGGGCCCCACAAAAGAAGCCAGTATTGGCTGAAATGGCTTGCTGGGGATGCCAGGAATTGGGACACATCCGGAGAAATTGTCCCAAAGAGAAAAAACCAGCTTGGAATACAGTTGCGACGGTGAATGGGGCTGGTAAAGCCGAACAACAAAGAACTTCCTTACCTATAATTGTGACGGAGGCACCGAGTGTTGACCAACCACTGGTGGTGGAGATGGAGCAGCAAAAGGAGAAAGAAATAATGTGGGATGATTGGTTTGCATCTCCAACAGTTTTGATGCGTATTGGAGACCGCACTGCGGTGGTAACAGTGGATACAGGCGCGGTGCTGTCAGTATTATCAGAGGACTATTTGCTTCATTTTGGCCTGAAACTACTGGCTCCAAGGCCTTTACGACGGTTATACGATGTGTCACAAAATGACATTCGGTTAACGGGCGAGACGGAAGCGTCTGTTATGATTGGCGGACGGCAATGTGTGCACAGATTTCGAGTGCTACAGTACCCTAAGCAGGTGGCTCTGCTGGGATGGGATTTCTGCCGTAGAATGGGACTGGTGGTGCTGCCAGGAATGAGTACATTTTGTTATCAGGGTTCGCCATTGGAACAATTCCCATTTGCGCATGTGGGCGCAAAATGGAAATGTGAGCAACCAAACAACCAATGTTCTCCAGAAGTGGCCCCAATACCAGAGACAGTATGTCAAGAAGAAAATAAACAGCAGAAGGGCCTCGCAGTGAGACTGTTGCAGCCGATAATGTTGCCCCCGTGTTCGGAATCATCCGTTTTGTGTATGTTGCCAGCGGAAGCCTGTACGGGCGATCTTGTATTTATAGAGGCACTCCCTTTGGAGGAGACCTCGGCGCGCGCGGCGCGTGGAATTATGGCTGTAACAGATGAACGTTGTTGTCCTTTTCAGATAGCAAATTTGACTGCCGAGCCATTGTCATTAAAGGAGAGCATGCCCGTTTCATTGGTTTCCGTAATTGATGAGGCGCAGCCGGCGTCGCTGTTAGGATTGATGGGCGATGGAGCACAATTGGGGTTAGCAGGCGCGTCAGCGAATGACTTGCTATTGGAATCCTTATTAAATCTTGGCCCGACATTATCTAAAGAGCAGCGTAGGGAGCTGCGTCATTTATTGTTTAAATTTAGGCGGGCATTTGCGCTGACGGTTGTGGAATTGGGGTTAAGTAATTTACCACCTCATTGTGTGGATACACGGGGATAATCCTCCGGTTTACATTCCTCCTAGACGTTTATCTCTAAAGGTGCGACAAATTGTCAAGCAGAAATTGGCTGAGATGTTGAGGCAGGGGGTGGTCACTCCTAGTAAAAGTCGGTATTCCAGTCCCGTGGTTTTGGTTAGGAAAAAGGATAGGACAGTTAGATTTTGCGTAGACTATCGGAAGTTGAATCAAAACACTATAGTGGATAGTTACCCGTTGCCAAGGATCGATGATGCGTTGGATGCTATGCAGGGGTCTGCATGGTTTGCAACTCTCGATATGATGTTGGGGTATTGGCAGGTCCCAATGAGTCAGAAGGACCAGGAGAAGACGGCCTTTTCCTGCTCAGAGGGACACTACGAATTTACACGTATGCCATTTGGGCTGTGTAATGCCCCAGCTACAATGCAGCGGGGCCTGGATCAGGTATTCCTGCAGCTGAAATGGGAAGCTTGTTTGGTGTATCTTGACGATATAATCGTGTTTGCACCCACTTTTTCTTTGTTTTTGGAACGACTGACAGTCGTATTTAATTTATTAATACAACATAACATTAAATTAAAACAGACAAAATGTTTTTTTGGGTTCAAACAAGTTCGATATTTGGGTCATGTGGTTAGTGCTAAGGGGGTAAGCACAGACCCTGAAAAAGTGGTGGCAGTAAAAAACTTTCCTTAACCTACGACACGGAAGGCCGTTAAAAGTTTTTGGGATTATGTGGGTACTATCGGCGCTTTGTGCAAGATTTTGCTATAATTGCTAGGCCACTAATTAATTTGACCAAGGATAGTGTGCCGTTTGTTTGGTCATCATTATGTCAGGATAGTTTTAGGCAATTAAAATTGGCTTTGTTTACAGCACCTATTTTGGCAATGTTTACCTCTGGGTCCCCATTGAGGCTGCATAGGGATGCTTCGCGTGTGGGGTTAGAGGCAATTCTGTATCAGGGGGAAAAATCGAACCAATGCGTCTTGGCTTATGCCAGTCGGGCATTATTGCCAGCAGAAACGCGATATACCGTTACAAAGTTGGAAGCTTTGGCAATAGTGTGGGCTGCCGAGAAATTTCGTCATTATTTGTTCCTGAATAAAGTGACGATTGTCACTGATCATCATGCCCTTTGTTATCTCCGTTCGTTAAAAAACCCATCTAACCGATTGGGACGGTGGGCAGCCAAGATGGAAGAATTTGTGTATGATATTGAGTATAAAAAAAGCGGATTGCACGTGGATGTTGACTGTTTAAGTAGATATCCTATTTTAGAACAGGAAAATCGGCCATCAGTTGAAGATGATGCCTATATTTATTTGTTGCAAGCTCATAAGGATATGGCACAGGAGCAGCAAAAGGACCCATCGTTGGTTAACTTACGAATGGGAACTGATGCGGTAGGCCCAAAAGGTTATGTTATGTTGGGAGAGATATTATACTTTTGTCACCCCTCAGACCCGCCACGGTTGCTGTTAGTGGTCCCAGAGCATTTACGGACAGAGGTAATTCAGCAGTGCCATGATCATCCATTGGCAGGACATTTTGGAATTACAAAGATTTTGACACTGTTGAAAAGAGCATACTATTGGAAAAAAATGAAAAGGACTATAAGTGAATATGTTGGTACGTGTCCCCAGTGCCAGGTGAATAAGATACCAAGGGAATTAACCCCAGGGTTATTGCAACCAATAGAGGGGGATCTCCCAGCAATGAAGTGGGGCTTCGACTTCGTGGGACCATTTCCCCCATCAGTGGGACAGGCAACATATTGGTTGGCTGCTGTGGATTATGGCACAAGGTTTTGTGTGGCAACCCAATGTAAACAGGCAAATGCGGTGGCGATTGAGAAATTTTTAATCAATCTCTTTGACAGGTTCGGTGTCCCGAAATTTCTTATCTCCGGTTGAGTACACGGGCACAAAATTTCTTTAAACAATATGAAATAAAACACAGGGCGTCTACCCCCTACCATCAGCAAGCAGACGGATTGACAGAAAAGTTAGTGCAGACGTTACTGACATCAGTTAGGGCCCTGGCCCCAAAGGGCGTGTGTGGGGGGGGATGGCCCGTGGCACTGGCCCGCGCGGTGGCGGCGTATAAATTTTCCACACAGGCATCGTTGGGTACGTCCCCTTTTGAGTTGATGCATGGGTTTTTGCCCAGATTGACAGTTCATAACGTTATGGGGGAACCACTGACCGTGGGCCCTTTGGCTCCAGTACAAGAGCTACAGGAAAAGGCTGGTGACAGATTAGTTAAGTACCAGATTAAACAGAAGATTTATTATGATAGGAAGCGCCGAGTAGCAACATTTAATGTGGGGGATTGGGTCCTGGTAAGGGATTTCGCTCCGGCACGTTTTGGCCAGGGTAAGTTTCAGGCCCCATACCATGGACCTTATCAGATAATAGAAAGAGTTTCGGATTTGAATTATGCGCTACGGGATACACGACGAGGAACACCCGCTGTCTCAACCTTTCATGTTGGTAATTTGAAGCGTTATCAGCCTAGGCCAGTACCCGAAATATTAGCGTTGCGAGCGTGACCATTAAAAATTGCCGCGAGAAATTGATCACAATTAGTGCGCGTAAAAATGTGCGTCCACCCTTGGCGAGAGGTAAAAAGTATACTTGGCCCGCATCTGCTGATGCGTAACTGCCCGCGTGTTCCTTTGTTTTCGATCCAAGCGTGGCTGCCTTTGGTAAGTCGAATCTATTTTTGCAGTTTTCTGGAAAAATTAAGATGGCGGGGGGCCGTCCTGTGGGGATTGTGGCTCGGCATAAGAATTATGCTGGAATGGCGCATGATTATGAAATTGTTGCATGTTTTTGGGTCTTGTTGATAACTTGGTTGTTGAAGGCTTATTTCTTTCTTGCTGTCAAAGTATGTTAAGCCATGGCGCATTGTTCGAGAAATTCGACTGTAACAATGACAGTGACCGTAGATGATGGGGGACGCCGTCGTACGGTAACAGGAAGATTGGCAGGGGTCGATTTCTTCCCGGAGGATGACCACAATCACTTTCGCCAGGATCGGCGCGGACAATGTGGGGGACGGCTATTGCCACAACAGTAGCGTCAATTCCGTCCTGAGGCTCGTACGCAGTTCGGCAACGAGCGTCGTTATCCAATGCCGCATCGCCGTAGACCGTTTGGCCGTGGAACTTGAAGAGGCCGTGGACAACAAGGGGGATCCCGCGAATACCAGAGTCGACCTAGTTGGGATGACTTTTTACTGGAGAATTATGAACCCACAGAGGATTGGGACCGGGAAACAGAAGCCCATCGGCAGCCACCAATGCCTCCACGTGAAAGAGGATTCATAGTGGAATTACCACCGGTGGGACGTCCGGTGCCACAAAGAGAGATCCGCCCATGGGTCCCACATCCACGACGGGAGCAGTCACGGGGTGGACCGCCGCCGGCGGAGTATCAGCAGGAGGACTGGGACCGGGATTTGGTTCAAAAGGCTGGTCGCCCTGTGCCTCCTCAGCGGGGACCGTTCGTTGTTAATTTGCCTCCAGACTTTTTCCAAGTGCCTAGGAGCTTTGCGGTGCCCAACCCATTGCCTGATGTCATTTACTTGGCAATGGCAGCCACGGTGAATCGTCGCCGTCGTAGACAGCGTGCCAGGCAATTCGAAGACCAACGAGTGGGCCGTTGGCCAGGAAAACGCCAATAGGTCGACGGGCCCCTAGGTGCCACATGAGAAAAATTTAGTTTTGTAATTTTGATACGGGTGCCAAAGATTTGTAAATTTTTTTTTAATTTTTTTATGTGATATCATTGATTGTGAATTTGTCCAGGGACTGGCCAAACCTTAGGGGGGATTAATGTGGATTAAGGGGATTAAGGATCCCCCAAGTGATCCCCCTAAGGAATGTCCCAGGCATGCGAGTAAGGAATGTTCCAGGCATGCGAGTAAAGAATGTCCTGCGCATTGAGGGTTATGCAAACGCGAGTTAATTGGCATGTGATTGCGTAAGTGATATTAATTACCGAGAATATTCGAGAAAGTTACGTGACATAGCGCCCGAGCTCGACACCAGGGGTGGTAGCTATATTAAGCGAGCTCGGGGCTAGGAGAGAGGATTATGTTCCTGGGGCCTGATCGGGACGATCAGCCGCTTATGTTTTTATCGGTTTCTTTGATTTGAAGTCCCGTGCGTTTCGGGCAAATTAGTCGTTAACGAGTTTTGTTCTTTTTGTAACTATTTTATATCTTTCCTTTTTGATAAACTTAATCGAGTTCAACGGAGTTTCGCGTGATTTCTGTCGGTCGACTCGCTTATCAAGTGCTGCGCCCTTACAAAAGTATACTTTAAAAAAACTTTAATCACAAATTTCTGGTTTATGTAAGAAAAATATCTCTAATATGGAAAAATATATTAGTTATATATGAAACATATTCAGAAATTGGCCCAATATCAGTAAATGGATAATACATTATGTATACAGAGCACGACAGATGTTTAGCCTCACCTCATTTTTGGCATTTATAACAATCCCATAATGAATGATACGGAAAAAAAAAATTACGAAAATTAAAAAACATCTAAATGTTTAACTTTGAGAGCTTAACAAAATATTAGCCTCGCCCCTTAAAAAAAGGATTATCCTATATATGGTAATTACTATTCAATACAGATTGATTAGAAAACATTATCTGTGTTAGTTGAGACAATGTGACAGGTTTCATCAAACTAAGCATGGGAAGAGGCACACAATTGCCTGAGAAAGAAAAAGGTCAGATTGATGCCTTTAAACAACTGAATCTCTCAAATCAAGAGAGTGCAAAAGGAATAAATGGAAGTGTTAATGTTGTTAACAATTGCTTTAATAATCCAGACCAGTATTGGAAGGCTTTTCGCACTGGAAGAAAGAAATGTTTGTCTGCTCGTGAAGAACGCCATATGCATTGTGTTGCTTCAAACTCTAAATTGACTGCCAGAAGTGTCATAATCAAAGCAGGCATGAAAGCAAGCCTCCACATGATATAATGCACTATTGCAAAGTGTCCTACACCTGGTACAACTCAAGAGAAAACTAAAGCCAAAGCTCCAAGCAGGACATAAAGATGCCCGATTGCAATTTGCCCATGCTCACGTAGCATGGGTAAAGAAATAGCAGAAAATTATATTCAGCGATACAAAAATTTAACTAAGATGGACCAGATGGGTTTGGTTATTTTTTTTATGGCCTATACAAGCCTCGCATCACTGTGTCACAACAGCAGATGGGTGGGAATCTGTAATGGTATGGAAAGCCATTGGAATCAAACGAAAACCTGCATTGAGTTCTTCAATGGACAGATAAATGCAGATAGATGCATCACATTACTTTCCCAACATTAACCACATCAAGGATGGAGGATGGTACGAAATAAATAGGATTTTTTGTTGTAGTGCAATGTTTATTAAGCTGTTGATAAGCAGCAGGTGCCACCTTCTATGATATTTGTTCCCATATGTTCTCTTTCTGTTCATGCATGTGTTCCACTCTTTAAAAATATAGAAATGTTCTTTAACTGTATTATTTACAGAAATATAGTGAAGATTATGATGAGGCATTTGCTCCAGTTGCCAAACAGGCTACACTCAGGATTTTGCTAACAATTGCAGCACAGAAAAATATGTATGTAAGACAATATGACATTAAAGCAGCATTTCTGAATGGGGATTGTATACAGGATTGGTATACAAGTTAAACAAAAACTTATATGGGTTAAAGCAAGGTGCATTGGAATGGAACAAGAAACTACATGATGCACTGATTCAAAATGGATTCATACAAAGTGAAGCAGATATATGTTTGTACATCAAGAAGCAAGATGACATAAGGATGTATTTACTAGTGCATGTAGATGATGTTATAACTGCAGCTAAAGAAAACCAAGAACTAAACAAATTTGAAATTGACCTAAAAAAACGCTTCAAAGTCAAAAATTTAGGCAATTTGAAATACTACTTAGGTTTGGAATTCTAAGACATTCGAAACATTCAACAAGAAGGATACATCAAGAAAAATTTAGTTGAATTCAACCTTACAGACAGCAAGTCATCAAACAATCCTATAAATCCAGAGGTGCCCAGACCTCTTGCACCAGGCCGACTGAGCTCAGGATTGGTGACACCAGATTTTAGCCACAAGGCATGGGTCGCACCAAGGCATCTGGCAATAGGGATTTCTTGCACCACTTGAGTGTGGCACACATCACGAGTGGCACGTGGACTATTTGCACCAAACGTCATGAAATTTCTTCTTGTAGATAAAACAGTCCTGATTTGAAAACTACCCATACACTTATACATTATAATGCATTAAAAAGGTATTAACTAACGGAAATTGATAATTTTTTTTGCGCATTAGAGCAAAAGTAGTCGTCTAGTTTTCACCACCACTCTTCCTCCTCCTCGTGAAAATGCCGCTCGTCCCGTCACCGTAAAAGTAGCGTGCACTCGAGGCGGAAGATCTAGTTTACGGTGATGGAGAAATGACAAAAGGTTTTGAAGTAGTTTTTTTTTTTTTGCAATTTGCAAAAAATTTGATGTTCTACGGCACAAAATCTCTGGATTCGGAAGGAAGATTCGTATTTTTTAATATTTTTTATTTGAGTTGGAGAACAAGGTGCTTTCTGCTTAACTGTACGAGTGTGGTCTTTTTGGAAGAATCCAAATCTTTAGCCATTACGAATTTTAAATGTGGAAAAGCACATTTTTATCTAGCATTAGAGCAAAAAAAATTATCAAGTTCCGTTAGTTAATACCTTTTTAATGCATTATAATGTATAAGTGTATGGGTATTTTTCAAAGCAGGAACATTTTATCTACAAGAAGAAATTTCATGACGTTTGGTGCAAATAGTCCACGTGCCACTCGTGATGCGTGCCACACTCACGTGGTGCAAGAAATTCCTATTGCCAGATGCTTTGGTGCGATTCATGCCTTGTGGCTAAAATCTGGTGCCACCAATCCTGCGCTCAGTCGGCCTGTTGGGGAGGATCCTAGAACCAAATCCAGGCTACTGTAAAAAAAATGAAGTTAACCAACAAAAGGCAAATAAAGATATTTATAAAAGGGCAATAGGATCTTTTCTCTATTTGTCAAAAAATACAAGATGAGGCATTGCAGTGGCAACAGCAATTCTAGCACAGGAAAACAACTAAACCTACAGATGCGGATTGGACACAAGTAAAAAGTTTTCAAGTACCTAAAGACTACCATGAAAAAAATAACAATTGAATAATGCTTTTTTACAATCAGGCTTGATCGTTTATGCAGATGCAGATTCCCAGTCAGAAATGATTGGGCGAAACAACGTTGAAACGACGTCGTTTTTCGACGAGCATATCGACGTCGATATGTTTGTCGAATCGACGAAACTTCTGTCACGTTTTCGACGTCGATGGTCGATGTTCGATGTTGAATCGACGTCGAATCAACG